>CM017560.1:13413478-13455978 GCA_007844125.1 Sinonovacula constricta | reverse complement strand
TCTTATAAGTTAGTTGACATCTCAGAGGGAACGCAAATAACGGAACTGCATCGTATTTTCATCCTTGTAACAAGAGGATGAATTAGCCAAAGTTAGCCACAACATCATATACAAAAATCAATATATATTTTCAATAAAGGATTGGATGGCATATAAACATATGCTTTCTGACAATATCTCCTCCATTTGTCGGACCTTCAAAATCTTATATATTGTAACCATAAACAGAAGAGGTAAAATAATGTGCATTAAAATGCAATTGTATTATTGTGTGTAATTGTCTTCTATCATTCAAATAAGGAACTAAAATGTTTAAAGATATCAAAATGCAAAGTATTTTGCTGGCAATTTCAAAGATAATGTATCAGCTGTACGACTTCCTTGTCATATTCTTTGAAATACTTCATAAGGAAACTAAATTTGGCATGAAGAACTATTTTAAACGATGCCCATTTATTGACCTTAACTTAATACATTACAGTTTATATGTTGGTTCAAATTTATGGCTAATTTTAACAAAAGACATATTTAATTTTGGGATATTTAATTTTGGGTTGCTTCAAGCTGCACTTTAAACTACTTTATTGTTATATGTTACTGTGATCAATCCTTTCATTGTGACTTTTGAATAAAAAAACACACACCAATGTTGATATTATCGACACAGCAGAAGGTGAAAATAATTTGTTTGCTGATTGTTGTTGTATATGAGAATGCTCTCAATGCATGAAAGACTTTCAAAATACTGCACAGTCGCGGTCTTATCCTTTTAGATAAATCTTATTATAACGTAAAACATATTGGACAGTACGGTCAATTTCAAATATTCATGGTTAATTAGCACTTGTACTAGATAAAATCGGTTGATTCTACTTTACTACAAGAAAATCACCGAGTTCTAAGTAACCCAGTAGTCACATTAGCACCATTGCTGACATTTATATAATCATTTATTATATTACCAGATGTTGTTCACATTCAATGCCAAGGTTGCAAATAGAAAAACGGATTCTTAAGCTTCCCAAAACACCAAAACAAATCACGATTCATTGCTAGTTTCAGTTCTAGCATTACACCGCACATCTCAATAATATTTCATATTACCTAATGGTGTTCGTAATTAAGATACCAAATAATGTAAAAATGCATGAACATCCAGTACTTCATTGTTAACCCAGAACAATCTTTGAAAGTCTACATTTTAGTCATTTAAAAAACGTTAGATTTCTCTACGTTGCACACATTTTGCAGAACGATTTAAAACAATGGTTTAACTCTATATAAAATTCTGCAAAGGAGAATAAAAATACAATCTAGAGATATGTAACGTTTAACTGCTATATTTGCAAAGATGTCAGACGTGAGTAATTCCCGCGCAAAATTTACAGTCCTCAATAAATGAAGTAACACTATTACGTGGCAAGTGTGGCACAGCAAACCAAGGCATGAAGGTACAATCAACCTCGTTTCCGCGGCTGCTGTGTTCTTATACTTGTATTGTGTGTTCAGACTTTACAAATAACGTTGAGCATAGATGTGTCCTTTAAGTTTAAATTCAAATTTCTCTACTATTCACAATAAACAAAATTCGACAACACGTTAGGGTTATGTAACTATGTTGAATATGCTCTCGGTAAAGGTCAATGCGTTTCCCGAATTTCTTAATCAGCTATGTAAATCCTCTAATGCGTAGACGCTGTGCTGTATTTAAAGCTATTTTACTAATGCAAGGGCATTGTCTTCCTTGCAAAAAAATGAAATCAAGGAGTGACAAATGAGCTTGATGTGCTTTGTATCGTATGCATTTAACGCAAGAAACTTCTTTCTCTGATTCATTGAGTTTGTGTATTTCGAACAACAATGAATATATGACATTTATACTTCTACTTCTTCATTTAATTCTATGGATATGAGCCGATGGTTTATTTCGCTTTTACTGTCTGCCTCAATAGTAATATACTGCAAAGCGTTGCTAGATTCACAGAGATAGGATGCTCGTTGTGCCTACAAGCATAACTGTCTTTTGCTTAACACGACAATATCGTTGTGTCATAACATTACCTGTTTAGCGAGTGTATGCCAATGCTGATACCAACGCTTCGATAATCAAATCGTTCGTTCTCATATATTTTAAGTAAACGTAGACGTCCAAATGACATCAGACATGTATGTGGGATAAAAAATATAAACAGATTACACCATTGATAAATCTTGTTTTCTGAAAGCAATCTGCAATTAACAACACTAATATATACTTCAATGTTTTGCAATGGTGCCTTTAAAATGTAGACCTTTCCTTTTTAAGACTGTTAAGGTCATATTCACGGATGTTTATATATAGAAATCAAATTCATGTATTGATAGCACAAATGTATTTGCCGTGTTATAGAAATATGTCTGCCTTGAAATTTGTTCTTACTTTTCGCTTGGCTTGCATGTGAAATACCTTTGTTGTTCTTACTTTTCGCTTGGCTTGCATGTGAAATACCTTTGTTCTGTGCCTTTTCGGAGTTTGGTATATGTTGCAATGCCCATAGGACTTTGTCACATATTCTTATTCATCACAAATTTGTTCTTACTTTTTGCTTGGCTTGCATGTGAAATACCTTTGTTCTGTGCCTTTTCGGAGTTTGGTTTATGTTGCAATACTCATAGGACGTTGTCATATTTTCTCATTGAAATATAGTTTTATGAATATTGTCTCATTCTTTCCAAGAACTAATCCCATTACGCAAGGCCTTTCTATATATTTTTAATTTCTACCCTGAGTCCAAAATTAGGAGAAACATTTCGAAGCCAACTTGATTATATAGAGCCAATAAGCATCGAAGTCTTTGAGTTTAACCCTGTTGTGTTGCCTCGTTGCTGCTTGCTAGTTCTCAACATTGCTTCGAGCGAAAAAGAAAATAAATCATCTGATATATCGGTCGGTATATTATTATAAAAAGTATCTATTGGTATTATCAGTGTGCATGCATTCAATACACGACAGAATCCGAAATGAGGTAGACAATAAACAACGCTTTGAACATGTTTGCTTTGGCAGACGGTAAATATAAAGGGACATTTTTTTTTGTTTATTGTGTTTTTCGTCCCACCAAGAGTATTTTAGTTATTTGGAGACGATGTCCCTTTAGCGCTACCTTCACTGTGTATAGCTTGCCGTGAATACCTGGCATAATACCACACCCAGTCACATTATCCTGACACCGGACCAACCATTCATTGAACTACCCATATATTTGCTTGAGCGTTAGCAAGGGAGAAATATCCTTGACATTTACTTGGGTATGTCGCGGCCCGGAATCGAACCCTGTGCCTGGAGCCGACGATCCACCGATTGCGCTACCAGGTCCGGTTGGACTTTTGTATATGGTTCATTCTATATTGGAAAACGAAATTATGGCAAGTCCTATAGATATATATTACAACTACCGATATTTAAAAACAACAAGACAATGCATAAGACAGAAACTCTGGGACATACATATATATAGACACAATCAATGGGATGTTGAAACCAGTTAACAGAGATCGCTCCAATCTTTCTATTTCTAAATGCCTAGTATTAAAAAAAACTGTCCATCTGAAGGTGTATATATACGTCAATGTAAACAAATTCTAATACTGCATTTTCAGAGCAGCTACCTGGAATAAAAGTATGTCAAATAATAATTCAATCGAATACAGAGAAGGGTACCTGCTTCTTTTTAGATTAAATTAACTAAGTAAAATTAGTTCAATAGAACACACATGTAAAAATCTTGTACATTAATTAAACAAAAAACAACAACAACAAAATAATATATATTTCTGAGGGATTTTAACATCATCAACACTGAATACGTTTTTTTACGTTTTGTTTCATGCAAGATCTATACCAAATGTTCATTTTCCCACAGTTATTCGACCGAGGGCCAATCGGCCTGACCAGGTAGGGCGATAGCCTATAGAACAATCTAAGGTAAAAATAAGTCAGCATTTTTAAGTTTAGAAATCAATTGTGTGAGTTAATGTTAAAAATATCAAACGTTTTTGTCACGTGATTATTGTGGTTTGATTCTATTTCATTGAACAAGCTAGGATCCAACTGTCTGAGTTGCGTTCTATCGAGATGTGTGCAAAATTTGATACAAAATGGGACAAAATACAAAAAACAAACAAGCAAACAATATAAAATAGATAAAGTATACAAAATAGTATTATAGATTATATAGTACAGACTTTATTATTAATTACATATACGATTGTTTTGCAAAAAATTTTGTAAAAAATACTAGCATTGAACTCATTTAGCAGATAAGGAATGTAGGACTTAGATGTCATGGTACCTTCAACTCTATTATATTTTCCTTTCTATACTTATTTGTTTCTTTCTTTCTGCATTTAAAAGAGGTGGCAAAGTGGAAGCGTTTTGAAAAAAAAACAACAACAGACGTTCATGCAGCAGCAGAGAAAAGTTTGATAATCTCATTTTATTGCGTCATAAGACAAGAATAGAGTAATACTGTTTATACTGTTATGTGTGTGTGGTTTTTTCTTGAAACAATGTTAAACTTATTTCAATATATGCCTTGACTTATCTGCATTTAACAATGGCTTAATTTCAATAAAATCTAATTTTCGTCAGATTCAAACAATACATTTTAAATTAAACGATGACCGGACAGGTCGTTGAGACTATATGAAAACAGTGACTTATTGCTATAATTGGACAGTCACTGTTGGATTTCTTGTCTCTTCATTTCTCCAGTTGTGCCCTATATAGGTGGGACAACTTGAGCAGTCTCCATACCCTTTACGTGAGATTGCACAGTAGGTATAACATCGGTTTTTTTTGTACCTTTATCATATATGTCAACTGCGGATAAATCCTCGGCGTTTATGATATGTTTTTAAAACGTATTAACTCTAAACAATACTACGTTTTATTTTGTTGATTTTCTAAAACTCTATTGTTTCTTCCGTATTGTTTACATTTCACCTTTGACACTTTTGGCATATGACGTCATGGCGTTTATGACGTCATTATATGGTTCTTATAATATATCAGCGCTTGTACTTCTTTATTTTATTTTAAACTACTCTCTCATTTGGAATTTTGTGGTTGCCGAGGCTTTTATCTTCTGTAAATACTGTACATATGTTCATTATATCTGTTTTAACTCCCGATGCAGGTGCTTACTGTTAGTTGTGTCACTTTGACGGGATATTTTTATTTACACTGTTTGTTTGATAGAAAAACCTTCAGGAAGTGCGAGGTTGGAGCGCTCCACAAACCAGGTTTAAGCACCCCAGTTGGCCCTTTTGCCGACTGACCGTTCCAAGGCGGTAACTGATGGTTTTTCGTTTTGTGCGTTATGTCTCGTCTCAGTGTTTTTGTCACATTTACATTTACCTTGTTTGCCTTTGTCTACAGGTAGATAAAAAATTTAAATATCTGTGAAAATTTTGATAGGACCTTTTCTTATTTACCTATAGTCAGTATGCATTTTCGATAGATAAACTACGACACCCAGAAAAAGAATAAAACATATAAAAAGAGTTAAACATATGTACACTACTGGGACAAGATGTATAACAAAGTTATACTTACATAAATATTTAAAGAAAGCTTATGTGTTTCTGTATTTTGTTGACTTTTAAACTGAACGCAAACTCTAGATCGTCAAAAGAACACTGACCCGTTGACAATTATTTCAACGATAGTCATATGTATTACAGATGATCCGAACAAACATTACGGCCGCTTGTATTGTAAAATCTAGATGGTTATCGTTATAAAACAATCTGACAACAATTTCAAAAATATTAATACGAAGTAGAACATGATCTGAACAAACATTAACTGATGCTTATGTCCCGCGTTGAATACTAGAATACGACACTACCAAAGTAATACGGCTAAATTGATTTAAAAACCGAGTTATCTGTTCACTGACTATTTATTTCATATGCATCAAAATGAATTAGCAAGTAATGCTAGAACATCAAACATTATTCAGTCATACGGTAGTTATCAATTAATTAAAAATAAATGTATCTAAATAAATAATGTTTAAATATAAACTAATAAAATATCGGTTGTTTAGATAAACGACGTTGGACTATACACTATCTGAGTACAATACAGTTCTGTTAATCGTGCATAGGTGACGTCAGTTTGCATAGATACCATTAAAGATTACAATTCCAACATAGAAAGAAGCCTGGATAAACATAAACTAGGTATAGTTATGTAAGGCCAACGTCCAGTGAGAGTAAAAGACAAATTTTACCCAGTGCACAATTCTTTTTAGTAAATCGGCAAGAAGCCATAACAAGGTATTACTAAAATATTTGAAGTGCTGTGGTAATAACGTTCATTATTTTTACATCTTACATATTATCATGACAAAGAGCTAAGGATTTATTATTTAATCTATTTTATTGCTGCAGAGCATTGGACGCAATCACGGTCACCTTTTCCTTAATAAAGTTATCTTAGCAGAGCAGATGCCCACGCGTTTTAGTAAAATCGGTATCTAATATAGTCGAACCTTCTAACAAACAGACTGACTTCCTTTTTTAGCAACAACGGTTATACGTACATATTCGATAATATCAAATGCATTATATGTACACGAGTAGGTGTTTTTACATTTAAAGTATGTAATATTAACTTTGAAACTCATCGAGAAAGATACATTGTGTAGCAATATTAAGAATATAAAAAAGTATACTTCCTCAATTTATTTAAATACATCTCTGTAGGAGATACTTGACCGACATTTAAACACGTTGCATTTCTAATTTAATCAACAAACTCAAACACTTAATGTGAACTTAAAGTACATAAAACCGAATAGAAACGTCACTATCTTCTGCCATAAAACTGTGCTAACAGACATTCAAATACCTGCAATTAAATCTCTTTTCAATGGCAAATTGTACAAGAACCCACCATTTCGTGCTACTTGTGACTTTTCCTTTAATCAGGCCAATTCAGTGAGGTATCCCTAGAGATGTGGATATGTATTATTCAGCTGCTACTAAATACAGAAAAGGGAGAGGAGAGCGGAAAAGTTCTGGCTATTTTTTCACTTATACAGCATACAACTTGTGATCTAATAAACAACTTAAATGAACATAATCATACGTCTTTTGCAACTGTTGTGCTTTGTACCTTTTCAAAAGATGCGGAAATAAAGCTTTGTTGACATAAGTTTAACCAACAAGACGTTTAATATACCCATTCAAATCCGTACTGACTAAAGCGCAAAGGTAATGCATTACAAATAAAATAAACTCGTGCAAATACATATATTGTCATTTGACATATATTTATAAAATTTAGGGTACGAAGCTCACGCCTGAAACATTGTGCAACGTGCAGAAGGTAACTATTTATTTCCTTCAGAAAGTGCGAGGTTGGAGCGCTCCACAAACCAGGTCTAAGCACCCCAGTTGGCCCTTTTGCCGATTGACCGTTCCAAGGCGGTAACTGATGGTTTTTCTTTATGTGTGTTATGTCTCGTCTCTGTGTTTTTGTCACATTTGCATTTACCTTGTTTGCCTTTGTCTACTGGTAAATAAAATTTAAATAACTGTGAAAATTTTGATACAAGCTTTTCTTATTTACCTATTTAAACTAAAAGAAATGAATATCATATACTAGTAAAGAAGTATGCTAAAATGTTAATCACTAATTTATGTTGCGTTATTCTCAGGTTTCCAACATAAGAAACCAACCCGTTTTGGGGAATTTATATTAAAACAAGATAGTATTTTGATTGTTATATTGTGCTTTTGTCAAAATGGTTTAATGGATGAATAAATTAATCAAATTAAAATTTCTAAGTCTAGCAGGCAGGCAATCAGAATGAAAACGAATGTGTCTTTTCTAGTTGTTGGTTTCTACAAATGTTTAAAATCGTTTGCAGGGAATATGTATCTCTTTTAACTGATATTACTTTCGTGACTGTGACATTAATTCTACATGATCCGGTGATTTTTGTCTTAAAAAATAAACTATATGCTTCCGTGTGGGAAGGACAGATAATGCCCTAAACAGCACTGAAGTAAGCGCTCTTCATCTAGAACATAAATTGAGGTTTTTGAACTCTGATAATTCGAAAAGCGGATTTAAACCGAACAAAATATTTGTATCAACCTATACAGTTTATGAAATTTTGCGTTTCCAGGTAGGCTGTCAATCTTTCGTTTTTCGGTATCATAACGCAGAGATCAATAAAATTTGCTATAATACTTTGTGAATATTTATACGGTAATGTTTTAACAGATTTTATTATCGTTAAATTTGTTTATTTGTATTGCTTTGAGAGTAAATATCAAGTATTATTTGTATTGTAATAGAACCAATTGTTATAAGAAAATAATAAGCAAATGAAGGCTCTCCCTAAACTTGACAGTTTGGGATTCATATAATCATTCTTTTTTCAAAATTCAAAGACAAACAGCTAGCATTAACCATGTACAAGTGCAAGCTCAAAAAGTTTATATTGCTTTGCACACGTCACGATTTTATAGCAGCAGCCAATGTTTACTTTTTCATACTCATATTTAAACATACTCTAAGCGTGCCCGTAAAATATTTCATTCAATCGTCTTGTTGGTTTATAAGTCATAAACAGCATAGTCTAAGATTTCGTAGAACATGAAAAGCTCCCTGTCAACACATTTTAATAAATCGGTTATAAATCGGCTCAGAACGTTTTCACTGTTGATGTTCAATGTTCATTTCCAAATATAAAAGTTCACTTCCAAATCTAGACGTTTCCAATAAGGGTTGACTGAATCTCAATAATGTATTTAATCTTTTAATCTAAACGTACAACTTCAATTCTAAAACTTGCCAATATAATTGTTCTGTATTTCACTGCCGTTGGAATACGATAACCAAACAGTAACCAAAATTATCTTTGATTGATTTTGACAGATAACTTTAATCAATAACACACATACGAACATAACAATAATTGATCAACAGGTTGAAACATAGTTTCTAATAATAAGTTCTCTCAGCATCTATATAGCCAATATTGCAACCGAAAAAAACAACCCCATAATCAATGTAAAGCAATGGCAGACATTTAATACACATGATCCGTTTACCTCAGAGAACAACTTTAAAATCGTACTTAATTTCGTATGAGGGTGATTTAGAATAGAGATATAAACTGGAAACATCTTAACATTTGCATTAACATAAATATCTTGATTTATCTTACAATTACAGTGGCGGATAAGCCATATGAGTAGACCACAGTTGTTATTTACATTCTCGTATGTTCCTATGCATTAGTTTGATTTCATACCACAAACAGCATGAAATGACAGTTTTACATAATTTAAGCGTACTATATTTTGGATGATTTACGGTACTAATCGTTTAACATTTATAACGCTATAACAACAGAATACAAGATGATGCAATCACATACTTCGTCGACATCAATGTCAATATAGTACTCGCCTCGTTGTCGTTCAAATGCGATATTTTCATTTTAGAGCAATGCTTAGACTTTTACAACTTCAAAATTACTTTATTGTGATTGTCTCATTAAGTAAATATATATATCCTGTCTTAACCTCCTTTCGACCGCTACTTCCGTTCGACAGGCCCCGAAAAATAACTAAAACTCGATTAAATAGTGTCATTTCCGGTTACTCGCGCGCATTTTGTTTACAAATAGACGCCTAACTGTCAACCAACTTCAATAGACGATTTATGGAGATCCGGAAGGTAAATTTTCGTAATTTTAGTGCAAACAATGAATTTTAGTCCATTTTCACTAATCCCAAAATGTCTTACCATAAAATATTATTTTTCCTGGACAAACTCCAAAGAAAATCTTTGTCTTCTGCCACGATCATGTTTTACATATTTTCCAGGGCCTACCGTACACATTGTAGTATTGTCGTAGTAAACTGCACACCATAAATAACGCGTCACAATAGGTCACCACCCTTACGATGATTTGAGCGAAATTTGTGTTTTTGGATTTTAATTATTGGTAAGTAATCTAGTAATAAAAGCTGTGTTGTGTTATTTTTTACAGAAAAAAGATGTTGCCCGAGGTCCATACAGGGGTAATGACCTGGATAACTTGACCAAAGCCTATATGGCTGTGAAGGACAACACAATGTCAATCAGAAAGGCAGCATTGTCCTATGGTGTTCCCAAAACAACGCTGATTGACAGGTTGAGTGGGAGAATAGACATTGATGTTTTGAAACCAGGAACTTTGCCATTATTTTCCCAGGAGCAGGAGGCCCTCCTTGTCTGTCATTTACAGACTATGTCTGAGGTAGGGTATGGGTATAGTCGTCAAGAGACTATTAACCTTACCAGTTATAACACTATGTTGATTCCTAACTTTTTAAGTGAAGTGTATTAGCTAAAGGCAAATGACGTCATAGACAAACCACGTGGTCGAACCCATGTTGGAAAAAGTCCGAGTAATCGAGTATACAGAGGGTGCCATTTTGATGACATGTAAACAATGTGTGAAAGGTACGGTTTGCTTTTGCTTTAATTCATGACAATAAATAATTATTCTGTATGATAACATTATTTGCGTAAGAATTATTTTCTTTGATGTAAACGATGTAACCAAATAATGTCTTAAGCGGTCGAACGGAGGTTGCACCGGGATAGTATAGAACCAAAACGGCTTGGTGTTCCATGAATTTAAAACTTCCCATGTCTCACACATTTTGGGCAAATATAGTGAAAATTTAATAGAAACTGAAATAAAAACAATGGAAAATAGACATGAGAAAATCTAGTTCGTTTCAAGTGTATTTTCTGAGCACATTTTACATTTGATTTAAGATTAAAATAAAGTTGTTTACAGAGTAATTGTCTTAAGCGTTGGCACCTTTATTTACTGACAGAAAATGACTTAAAGTAAAGAGTTCATTATTTTACTAAGGGAACAATGAAACCCGTTATTGTATTCAGAAAATAGCAATAGCAATCACACAAAGTATTTTAAATGTTTAAACATCTTATCTCCGTTCCGCTTACAATCGATTCAGGTAAGTTAATACATTTGGTGGGGTCGTAAGTGGTACCTCAAAATGATTTTAGAAAAGATTAAAAGATTTCCATTGGAAACACATTAGAAGAAAGAAAATCACTCAAAAAATAGCCCCAAAAAACATCAATAATATGCATTGCTTTTCCATTTCCAATACAAATATGTCTTTTTATTTCTTTTTTATTGACGACCGTTTGACAAAGGAAAGAAAGCGCCACATAAGTATGTGCTCTTTACCTTTAGTAAAACATGAACATGTCCAGTATAATATCAATTCATGAAACAAATATATCAAGTATATAGGCGTCTGTGTGAAAGTATATGGCAACATGGGACTTTTGTTCAATTACAATGCTTTTTAAGTCTATAGCGTAGCTTAGAGCTAAAACAGCAATTAGATATATTGGATGTGACAGTAAAGGCAGCGAAGCCAAAAGCGTATTTTTATAGAGGTTTCTGGTTGTCGTGTATAAGTCTATTTATCCTGGGAACATTAATTGAAAGCCGAAAGACTTCAAGTTATCTCCTTTGTACGGTTTCAACTTTTTAATAGTTTCTTACCAATAAAAAAGCTCTCAGACACTTTAGGGGCGAGACGTTATCACTCAGTATGGAGTAACAACGACTAGGTTTCAAACATATTTCCTTCAATGTTCACACCAAATTGCTTAACTTTCCCAACTATTCTCTAAGCCTTTCATTAATGATATATGCTGCTGAGTAAGTTGCTGTCTGGTTCCCCTTCTGCGTAAGCCAAACTCCCTGTGAATTACCTATAATATAATGGTAATTACCTCCTTTTTACACATCATCACTAACAAGATTTGCATAAAATTGTACAAAGGTACATATCAATGCTAGAAACCAGTTCAACACTTCAAAACTATTACAGGAAAGCTTTAAGTTTCACAAATAAAGGAAGGCGTTTTCGAAATTCTGTCACATTTATTGCTTCAGAATATAAAAGCAGTCAAAACACATATGCAGCAAGGCACGAGCCATCTTGCATTTTATAGAAATGATTTATATAAAACAAAATCAAAGGTCTCAATAAACTTGTTACAAAACTTACTAGGAAATGTATTGCAGAAGGTTACAACTCGAAAATCCTTCGTCGTACTTCATTGCTTGCAATTGACACCCATACAGTAAACAACTTCTATTTCATTAAATAAGCAATATTCATGACACTAACCGCCGAGTGGCGCTGGTGTACTATCGGTAGACCGCGAAGACGCTTTAAATTGTCATGCGCCTGGAGAAAACGTATTTACTACCGTTTAGTACTTGTATATGCTCAAAATATTGCAAAATTGTGAAAATGGCAACTCGCTGTTGTGTGCCAGGGTGTTCTGAGTATGGGGGCCACAAATTTCACACTGACCCAGACCTTTGTTTGAGATGGAGAGTGGCAATAAAGCGGTCTTCAAGCAAGAAAGGATTATGGAAGCCGGGTAAACATGACGTCGTTTGCCACCAGCATTTCAAAGATAGTGATTACAAAGAGACACTATTAGGTAACGCAATGCATTTTATCAAAGACATTAAAGTTTCTGAACGATTCATATTAACTTTTTATGTTGATTTTAATAACAAGAACAAGAATTGAACTTTAAACACTTTGTCAGCGGTTGCAACTTAAGGAGCGACATTCAGCAGTGCTGAATATAATCCATTTACAAATACATGGTATTTGATCAATGATTATATTTAATACTACGTCTACGAATATGAATAAATATATATGCATGTAATATCACATAATGCAACAGAAGTAAAAGACAAAAGTGTTTGAGGGGATTTTGTTACAAATTGTGTTTCTTTATAGTATTGACAAGTTTTTCTTATGTTGAAACATTTAATTTTGAGTTCTTGTTGCTTTGTGGTTTTGTTTTACAATTTCAGAGAAAATACTTTAAGAGGCAGTAAGTATTGCATTTTATGCCTTATTAAAACAGTCTATAATGTGAATTTGTGTACAAAGTCTATGTTTATTCTTTATTAATTATCAATTAAATAGTTGCAAACTATGAAAATTATTTATAAAACAAACCATGTGAAGTTCGATTATTAAGAAATTAGTCTAGAATTAAACACATTTATTACACTCTACTTCAGACTACTTGATATTGAAATTTAGAGAAAATGAGTCCAATCTCAGAATGCCTTATTTTCCTTCTTCATTTTTATAGGAGACAAAAGTAGGTTGAAGAAAAATGCTGTACCATCAGTATTTACTTTTCGTCTTGACTCCGACATTGTCAGCCCAAGAGCTCACAGAATGCAGTCCAGGCAAAAGGCACCAGCTGAGAGCGCAGGACGTCGAGATAGAATCTGAGTCTCTGCCCAAGACAGAGGATGATATTGATGCTTCTGAAGGAGAGCCATTATCCAAGGAAGTGGAAATCCAGTGTGAGCTTCTAGGTCGTCATTTAATAGAAGATTACATAAACAAGCCAAAGTCTGTTTTGTTTTACACAGGCTTCAACTCTAATGAACACTTTATGTTGTTCAAATTCTAGGTCAAGCTGCATATGAACTTAATTACCAATGTTCAAGTCTTCATCCATCTGATCAACTTTTTCTGACATTGATTAAATTGAGATGTGCTAAAGGAGACGTAGAACTGTCACTAATGTTTGAAATTTCAGAGTCCACAGTTTCAAGAATTTTCAACACCTGGGTGAATTTTCTTCACACACACACACACACACACACACACACACACACACACACACACACACACACACACACACACACACACACACACACACACACACACACACATTACATGCATTACATACATTACACACATCACACATACACACACACACACACACACACACACACACACACACACACACACACACACACACACACACACACACACACACACACACACACACACACACACACATCACATCACACACATTACACACATACACACATACACACACACACACACACACTCATTACAAACATTACATACATTACATACATTACATACATACATACACACACACACACACACACACACACACACACACACACACACACATTACACACATTACACACATTACACACATTACACACATACACACACACACACACATACACACAAACACACATATATACCTACCTACCTACCTACCTACCTACCTACCTACCTACCTGCATGCCTGCCTGCCTGCCTGCCTGCCTGCCTGCCTGCCTGCCTGCCTACATACATACATTACATTACATTACATTACATTACATTACATTACATACATACATACATACATACATACATACATATACACACACACACACACACACACACACACACACACACACACACACACACACACACACACACACACACACACACACACACACACACACACACACACATACATACATCTCACACCCTGTCTGACTGTTTGAGTATAGCCCAACCTTCCATAGACAATTGTACAAACAAACATTATGTTGACTTACAATAACTTTTCCAATAACGTTTGTCCTCTTACAAAAACAGTGCAAATGTTGTATTTTTATAATTGTGCCAAACTTAAAGGCACGAAATTATCTTATCTATTTCCTTAAATACGGCTTCTCTCCAAAAATATATTTTGAAAAGTCCCTTTTTGATATTGAGTGCATCAAAAATCATATTAAAATCCTGTTCCCATGTGAAAGGAATGGACAATTCATTGCAATTGAACACAATAAACAGCATGAGGTTTATCGGCTAGATAATATTTTCTTCCGGTTAAATGCATACGAATTCTTCATTCTCAAATGTAGAGCTTAACATCATTCTAAAACGTTAGAATGAATGACAGACAAACTCGTTCATATTATTGAAACGTTTAAAAGTGATAATTAAGTTAATTTATGGTGGAAATCTTACTCCATCTACCGTTAGACTTGATAACCCGATCGTTATATTTCTTGGCGCAGAATGAAACTTGTTAGTTTAAGCAAGTGTGAGTCCATTTTCGCATTTCCTACTAATGCAGTCATTTTCGGAAAAGGGACGCCCCAAGGGTGTTGGTTAATTTGATTTCTTTGAACATCTGCACGGAAATACTGGGAAAACCGTCCGGTTAGTTATTCTGAATCGGAATTGATATTGTACATCGTTGTTCTATTCGGTACATCTCATGCCTGTAATTATACACCATTTGACTTTCCGTCTGTAACTGGCCCTTTTCCATGATGAGTAACCGTGGTTTACTGAGTCTACAAGACGATATGTGTAAACAATAAGAAATTGTTTAAATCAAATGTGCAAGATGAGGTAATTTTGATAAGGGTAATTAAGTTGTTTGGCCAATGTGTGGAGGTTTCATGTTTTACTGAACACATTGTAAGTGCAACGTTTGTGGCCTTTGGTAAATTGTATACACTTTACTTTAGCAATATTTCTTGATACGTCTGCTATACATTCTCGGACTACAAGTGGTTATGTTGTTTTCAAGCTCTGGTTGATCATAATGGAAATAACTTCTTGCCTCTGAGCCATTATATTACTTTGGTTAATTCCATGTTGTGTCACTCTCACTTAGCCAGTGCTTATTTAGATGTTGTTGTTGGTCACGTGCATTTATGATGTCACATAACCAGATATTCTTAGTCACATGTTTCAAAAATATTTAAGCATATTCCTTAACACGTTTGCCAACTTTATATTAGTATTTTATTAGCTGCCAGACTTATCGCAGCAATACTCGAAGTAACATACCTTGCAAATACAACATTAAAAGCAGCAAAAAATATCTGATGTTAGCTTTATAGAGACGTGTCTATTTTTCTGTATATCATTATCTTAAGGTAAAAAACACTATTGCTACATATACATGCAGTCTTTAAATCATGAAATAAAATAGATGTTTTACAATAATATAACTGTTTATTATCCCTCTAATCGTAACATCATTACAACTTTAATTTAGTCTCTATTCCAGAAGGAATGTTAATTTTGTTCCCACCAATTTGTCATATTTATTACTGGTCCTCTAATGATGTCACTTTAGAAGGTGGAGAATCCCACGAGACTTGGATATTTCTGATGAGATATACCACAGAGGGAAAAGAGGAAAACCTTCATTATTTGCTGGTGAAAAGCACGTATTATAATTGTCTGTTTAGTAGGAACAACATTTTATAAGCTGTGCAACAATACTCTCACCCTGCTTCAAAACAGAGAATAAACAACACGTTTATATCTTTTATTAAAATGATATGACTAAAAAGCGAGTAATATATTTTTCAATTGAAGAACTTCTCTATGCGACATATGCGTTTGATTAACGTCATCATTCTCAAAGATAAGAAACGCTTTTGTGGCGAGAAAACGAGTAACATGTTGACATTTAAGGAATATGGTTGATATTGTCAATGACAATTTCGCGCAAGTGATACAACCCCTAGAAACATCCAATGATCTCAGATAAAATTAAAAAGAAGAAATAAGTTTGCATTACTTCCCATTCTAGCACAGTCTGAAATTGAATAAGAACCACCAGTCAACTCCTGAGACTTCAGAACAAACTTTCGCTTAGTGAATGTGTTCATTAGGAGACAGAACATTAATTCACGATATTCAACTCTTTTCCAGTTATATTCCGAAATGAGGAATTGCTTGAGACGAAATCAGCATGACGACTACGTCTATTTAACTGAAGAATGTACGTTTATCTGACGATGTCTGACAGTTGTAATGCTGCTTTGTCGAATTACACATCCAAATAGAATGGGGGTTACTTATGATAACACTTGTTTAGACCAGATGCATGATACAAATCTCTCTCTATATATATGCTTAGTAAAAAAACCAGATAGTTTTATCCATTCTCACTTAGTTATATATATTTAATATACATAATGTATGTATACTTATCATTTGCCCACATGTACACGTTAAAAAGTCCAGTCTTTCCATAAGAGATGCTTCAATTGATCAACGCAACGGAAGTGCAACTTTGCCGCGGAACTATTTTCATTGCAACGCATTATTGTAGCCAATTCTTATCTGACTGCCATTATGTTGGACATGCTGGTATAAGATTATACCCATGCTATAAACAAATATTACACAACACAGACTGTGTTTATTCGTTGTTATTTGTATTTAAAATATATGAATAAAAATTGTATTATATGTTAACAAGAGGAGAATTTGCACTTTGTTTTAGAAGAACTTCAAATACTCCAGTCGATCCATTTTGCCAATTGACCGTTTCAAGGCAGTAACTTTCGGGTTTGCTCTTATTGTAAAATGACTCATTACAGATTTGTTCTCATTCTGCATTTGGTGTGCATGTGAATACCTTGTTCCTGTTTCTTTTCCATTTTTGTATATGTTGCAATGGTCATATGACTTTGTCTTAAATATTCTTATTTTTGTCCTTGCCATCTGCATTTTGTATTTGCTTTTTATAATGTCAATCCAGTCAATATTGTTTTGAGATGAAATAATAAATTTGAACGGAAACAGATATAACTATAATCTGATCATGACAATGACAAGTAACGCAATTAATATGTTACCAAAACTAGAAGCTGATTAACATTACCGTTTACACTTTTAAGAAAACTATATAAAAAGTGTTGATTTAATTCATCATATTGATTGTCCAAGGACATCAATTCGCGAATGGAGTAATAATAAACAAGTCAATTAACACATTTAATATAATGATTAACTTAACGTAGTAACAACCATTGTCGTTGTTATTACATATTCAAAGAAATAAACGTCAGAAAAAGCATTTTATTATTTTTGCCTGCTTATTAAAATTATCATTAATTAAACTGGTAAATTAAATAAGCATCGAAACTTTTACTTATTTGTTTGGAAAGACTAAAGGTAGTAATAAAGTCCTTCGTTTACTTAATGTCCAATATCGGTATTCTAAGATGTTTAAATGTCTATGAATTCAGTCTTTGTATTCTTCCACCTTTTAAATTGTCGCACGAAACTCGCTAAAAAGGCATCGTGGAAGAAGACTTTGACAACTTAAACTGGAACAGGCCAAACAAAATAGTAAGAATAAGAACATAAGACAAAGTCCTATGAGCATTGCAACATATACTAAACTCCGAAAAGGCACAGAACAAAGGTATTTCACATGCAAGCCAAGCGAAAAGTAAGAGCAAATTTGTGATGAGTCATTTAACGAAAAAAGCAAACCTTTTCGAATTGTATAAATTATAAATCGTTTCTATTTAGTAAACTCTGAATGCTCTCTGTTCGAGCTAAACTTGCAGCAACAGCATTAGCTTTCTGTTTTATAAACCGATTCATGCAGTCAGAGAAATTACTCGGCTCGTCGTTAACGCACTTAAGAACGCAGGGCCGTCCAAAACCATCTACTTAGACAGCAAAGCCCAACACATCTTCTTCTAAAGGTTTTTGTCAAACTATACATCTTGAAACATTAAGTCCAAAGGCATTTTTAAACTTCTTAGTTATGTTGTTTCCATATTTGAAAAAAAAAACAACAACCATCATGGTGTGAAGCGTCATTGACTAACACGATCTGTTGGCGTAATGATAGCACACGCTAGGTCTAAATAGAACACTTCATATTCGAACATCAAAACGTGTAGCTACTTTAGGGTATGGTAAACAGGTGTGGATCTATTCGTTTCTTTTCGCTCAACATGTCCATTTAACCTGTACATGAACAATAAAAAAAAATCTAGGATTTTGCATTAAAATAAATAAATTTACATTTTTAAACAAACTAAAATTTTAATGTAACCATTACACACTACTTATTACCCTATAAAGTATTAAGTAAATAAACAATATAACATATAGTAAGTTTTAAATAGATACAAATGCCTTGCAATTGTCGGGTAGTCGGTGCTGTATTGGGTTTAGTTCTCTCCTATGGACGCCAGCCTGTTTGATGTGGTTGGAAACACAGCGTCTCTCTGATGACGTTATCCTAGCCGGTGAGGGTAGTAGAGGTTTGCGGTTATGTCAACACTGACCAATGAACTGTTTTGGCAGATAGTTGCAGAGTAGACCACATGTTATACTGGTCCGGTATAGCCAATAATCTGGTCGAGTTCTTTATGGGTTTAATTCTGTTATTTTCGTTGAGTACATAATTACTAAGTCCTCCTGCTATACACTCTAATTTCTGCTAATTCTATTGCATCATACCGCGTTAATGCAAACTACCATCTCCCCTATTCCCTTTTTGCTTAAAATCTAATGATAATATGGCTAGACGGATCAATCTGAAATCAATTTCCTTCTCAATTTCATGCCAGAGTATAGCATTCTGACATCATATCACTGACGTTTAAAGTTCCACTACAAATAAACGTCCATTTGCAGGGCTCCGACGATACCCAGCATGCCGAATTTTCAGTTGCTTTGAATCGATTATGGCTATTTGTTTTGACCAGCACCAGCAAGCCCCGGTTTTCCCTTCTATTTTGCCTTTCCGTCTCTTGACAAAGCCTAAATAGCAAAGATCATTGAAACCGATAGACGTCATAATTAAAACTGTTGAAAATGTAAGAAAAAAAACAAGGGAAAATGACTTATCTAGACAAACGTATTTTAGGATTAAACGAATTCAGTTCATTCTGTAATATCATCAGAATTCTCCTTCAACTATTGAACAGGCTCTACGAGTTGTCTCGATCTCAACGGGACCTGGGAGAAAGGAGTCCTGAGAGAACTCGCAGCACAGAAAGGAAGTTGCGTCTTAGATACTCTTGTTCAAGTACAGCGGACAAATCGAGTCTCTACATTTATATATTCACAGTTATATTGATTAAAGGTTTTTAAATCGTATAACAGCCGAAGAAAATCAACATTTGCTCTGTTCATCAACCATCAAGTTAAGATATTTAAGAACTTAAATAGATCAATTATTGGTTCAGATCACTTCGATATACATTATTATAGTAGACTTTAATGGACATACCATTACTGGGATTTTCTAGTTATAAAACATGGGTAAAAAATACGGTATTGTCCAAGATGGCTTATATTCTGTAAATAACATAAAGGTGACTTCCTGTTACAGGAAATTACCCATTTATTGCTATCTCTTTATGCCAATATTTTATCTATTTTAATAACACCCCGGATGTACATGCTGATTTATGTGGAGGTGATTAATTTCCGACAATATTAAACAACTTACCTACAAAGTTAAATGACACAAATGCTTATTGTTGGATGAACATAGAAAACTGAACATAATTCTCAATGCATGACAAACTTTAAGTTTTGAAAATGTGGTTAAAATCAAATTTCTTCTCACATAAATCACAGCGGACATGGTAAGGTCGCAAGAATGCCAAAGTATAATTAACCTAGACTTAATTGATTAAAGAAACTTTTCTATAATTAACATGAGGACGGCACTTCAATTATATCATTCAGCCTCAACCAACTTGTATAATGTGAAGGCAAACAGTCAGACATACCAAAGAAAAAACATAATTTCCTGAATACAAACAGTAAAACTCTTGAGCATTTACATTCGTAACAATTGATCATTAAAAATCTGTTGACACGGTAATTAAAACAAGACATTTGAGAAAAAAAATGTTTTAAGTTCATCAAAAGTCATCTGCTTACGCATTTATATTTAGGAAAAATAACAAAAAATCGACTTTAAAAATCATTCAGTAATGAAAATTACAACCATCCAATTTCATGCCGTACCTTTACAGAGGCATGTAATACCATACTGTGTTTGTGCGGGCGGACCTTATGATATTCACTGCCAGTTTTTAAACACCTGCCGCATATATCATTAAATTAACTTTTGTCAAGCTGCACAGCATTTTAGAGGTGGGGAAGAAATTCATTGAAAATGCATTGATTAACCTACATTTAATTTAGGCAAATATCCAACGGAACCATTATGTAACATACCAGTTGCATTGTAATCGTTAAATGTTAGAAGGAATGATAAATGTTGGACTTTGTTATCTCGAATCAAGTAATTTATTAAAAGAGTTTTAAAGCGGATTCAGACAACAGCACATTATTCTCGATCATCAACTTAGATTTTTTTTATTTCCAGAGGCTTTTATCAAGAATGATCTCTTTGAAGGTGTTGTACTAGTCTTGGAAATGCTTATAATACTTCACGTAAACACGGGGTTTTAAAACATAAGGGGAGTCTTTGTCTCAAAGGTCGTTCATCAATATTTATAAATCCTTTCCAGTTTTTATCTTGACTGGTGTTTAAGGTTACAAATACACCACTTAATACGTTCAAAACAGGTTAAACGTCTCTGTGGGGAGTGTGATATTAGCTACTCTTTTTAATATTAAACAAATTACAATCCTGGAAACACAGAAATGGTTTGAAACAGTTACCAAACAAAACGAAATGTATGTGTTTCTGTCAGAAATTGTTCATAACGATTCATAATTATTGAAAACAGTTTGTATGTTTGTCGTCGATCTTAATTTCTTGGTGTTGGCATAGTTTACAATAAAGTATCTATATATTAAATTCATAAACGCTCACTGTTCTAAATAACATAATTTGTTATCTCATACTGACATGGAAGCTGATAAAAAAAGTACAGCTTTATAGATCACTAGTAAGATCAATATTAGATGGCAGCATTATGAACGGCACTGCCAGTAGATAATGTCTGGAGTTGCTACACGTCGTCCAAAGCATGGTGTCAGACTGGTCCATGGATCCTTTAGGTCTGCAGCTGTAGAGACAGTCATGTTAAAACTTAAGAGCCGCAATTATGCCTTTGACGAGAGAAACCTTCACTTCAGTTCATTTTAAAAGTTAAATCTGATCCAAAAATCTAAAATTGTAGAAATTCTATCCTTAATACGAACCGAACGTTGGAAGAGGCATAAATCAAATTAAATTTAAGGATAGTTGTACACGCAGGTAATCATACAGCAATCCTGTATTAATAAAAAAACAAAAGAAGAAAATTAACGTTATTGAATTCCATTTATCACAGTTTAAACCCCCGGCTGTTGATTTGGAACTGTGAACATGCATTAAGTGTAAAATGTACTACCGTTTCTACGTTCATTGTTTCGAGAAATGCGTAAAACTAAAATATATAACTGCCTCCACATAGATACAGATAGCTCACATAAGATTTATGACAAATAGGTAAATAAGAAAAGGTCCTATCAAAATTTTCACAGATATTTAAATTTTATCTACCTGCAGACCAAGGCAGACAAGGTAAATGTAAATGTGACAAAAAACACAGAGACGAGACATAACACACAAAAAGAAAAACCATCAGTTACCGCCTTGGAACGGTCAGTTGGCAAAAGGGCCAACTGGGGTGCTTAAACCTGGTTTGTGGAGCGCTCCAACCTCGCACTTCCTGACGGTTTTTCTATCAAACAAACAGTGTAAATAAAAGTATCCCGTCAAAGTGACACAACTAACAGTAAGCACCTGCATCGGGAGTTAAAACAGATATAATGAACATATGTACAGTATTTACAGTAGATAAAAGCCTCGGCAACCAAAAAATTCCAAATGAGAGAGTAGTTTAAAATAAAATAAAGCAGTACAAGCGCTGATATATTATAAGAACCATATAATGACGTCATAAATGCCATGACGTCATATGCCAAAAGTGTCAAAAGTGAAATGTAAACAATATGGAAGAAACAATAGATTTTTAGAAAATCAACAAAATAAAACGTAGTATTGTTTAGAGTTAATCGTTTAAAAACATATTATAAACGCCGAGGATTTATCCGCAGTTGACATATTATATATGATAAAGATTAAAAAAATCCCGATGTTATACCTACTGTGCAATCTCACGTAAAGGGTATGGAGACTGCTCAAGTTGTCCCACCTATATAGGGCACGACTGGAGAGATGAAGAGACAAGAAATCCAACAGTGACTGTCCAATTATGGCTTTAAGTCACTGTTTTCATATAGTCTCAACGACCTGTCCGGTCATCGTGTAATTTAAAAGCAATGCAAGTTCTTGACTGTAAAAGGGTCAATTGCAAGCAATGCAGTACATCGAAGTATTCCCGGGTTGTAACCGTCTGCAATACATTTTCTGATAAGTTTTGTAAAGTGGTCAGAAAAGTTATTGAGACCCTTGATCTTCTTTAACTTGTATAAAACATTTCCATAAAATGCAGGATGGCTTATGCCTTTCTGCATAAGTGTTTTCATACTGCTATTATACTTAGAAGCAATAAAATCATTGCGGTGAAAGAATTTTGAAAACGCCTTTCTTAATTTATGAAAACGAAAGCCTTGCTGTAACAGTTTAGAAGAAATAAACAGGTTTCTAGCATTGAAATCTTCTACTTTAGTACAAACTCGTGCAAACCTTGTAAGTTGTGATATGTAAATACCATAGGAGGTAGCACGAGGTGAATCACCATCAAGGTATGGATAATTCACAATACTAAAGTTGAAATCATCTCTCTTGTCATAGATTTTAGTAGAGACGTTGTCATTGGAAATATTGATCTCAATGTCTAGAAATGCTGCATTTAAATGTCAGTTATTTGCTTTATTAAGGGTAAGTTCTGGAGGGTAAATCAGATGGATCATTTGAGAAAAGAAAGGATTATCTATAGTTAGAATATCGTCAAGATAGCGTGACGATAAATTGAAAGCCTCTATAATGTGGCTTTGGTTTGAAGGGGATAAAGTTAACATGAAATCACGTTCAAAGCAGTATAAAAACAAATCTGCAATTAATGGTGCACAGTTGGTTCCCATAGGGATACCAATTACTTGTCTAAATAAAGTGTCACCGCATTTTATGTAAATATTGTCTAATAGAAAACGTAAAGCTTCACAAACATCCATGCAAGTCCACATAGTAAACTTTTCTAAGAATGTGTTGGTAAAAAAAGCATTACTTTCATGACATGCAATATATAGACGTTGCTCTCGAGCAAATGTTTTCTCAATAAGAGCAATCAATTTGGTCTTAATTAAATCATGAGGTAAAGAAGTGTACAGCGTAGAGAAATCGTAAGTATTGACTGCAGAGCAATGAAAGTTTAAAGTACGAAACTTGTCTAAGACTTCTGAAGAATTTTTAATAGACCAAACAATGTTAATTCCTGAATTTTCATACACTTTTTCACAATATTTAACAACGTGATTGCGAACGGCTGTAAGGCAAGACGTAAGTAGTTTAGATATGTGAGTGGTGGTGCTAGAGCTGGCATTAGCTATGAATCGTGACTTGTATGGTGTTTTGTGAAGCTTAGGAATCCAGTACAAGGAAGGAAGTTTTTCTTGCTTTGTTTCTATTTTGATATTGAAATTATGCAATATCTGTTTATGTTCGTCAATGACTGTCTGAAAGTCAAGGTTGGTGCAAGAGTAAGAACTGGTGGTAGATAACTCAGCACTCAGTATATTTTTGTAATAAAGTCGTCAGACAAAAATTATGTTGTTTGAAGCTTTGTCTGCAGGTACAAGTACAAATTTATCGTGAATATTCTGAAAGGACTGTTTTAGATGTTTTAAGTGATAAAAAGGTTTCTTAGGTAAACTAGAAGGATGGGAGCGGTAGAATTTAACGCGATTTTTTATTATCTTAAAAATGGCTTTCTTCCAAGTATTAAGTGCTACTGTATCCGTGTTTTCTCTCTTACACCAGCGATCGGCAAACAGATTAATTGCATCAGCAATTTCTTTGCAACAAAGGTCAAAATCTATGTCATCTGGCAGGCGATATTTCGGGCCCTTAAAGAGTAATTTTCTCAATTTGTAGTCATCGATGATGTTTAAATCCCCAGTAATGATATGGCCAGAAGGTAAATAACAGAAAGGTGAAGTTGAACAGTTACAAGAATCTTGAGAAGGGTCATTTAGGTTAAGGTCTGCTACTGTTTGGTTGTAATTAAAAATAAGACCTCTAATGGGTTTTTTGTACTTATAACAAATCATTGGGTTTTCTTTGTTTTCGAAGTAACACGGAATTTTATTGATGATATTTTTGTCCCGAAAGATACTAGGTAAGTCGATAAAATCAATCCCTTTATTAATGTATTTGATTTTCATAAAATGTCGTTTATGTTGAGACTGTTTATCTATATGAGGTCTTAAAGCATGGGTAGTATACTTTTGAATGATGGAAGCCACCTCATATAAAGGATGAGTACGTAAATATATTTTATCTGCCTCATTGTCCAAAATAACTAGTGATTTCAAGGGTAGATTGGTAACTGTACAAAGTAAGGCGTGAATACCAGATCGAATATAAAGTGTGTTCAGATCTTGAATAGAAACTGTTTTCCTAAATCTGCGCTTAAGATTATGATTTTTTCTAATTCCATGAGACCGTCGTTTGCGCTTGCGTAAAGATAGAATACTAAAGATGTCAATGTTCGAATTTTTAGAAATATTGCCCGCCTGATAAATATTGTCATTAGGACCGAGTGGAAATGGAGTCTGAAGTTTTTTAATCCAATCAAGTTCGGCACTGTATCTGGCCTGTAATTTAAATCCTTTAGAAACATCGTCATCGAAAACAATTTTTTGCAAAGGTTGTATGAAAGTCCTAAGCATGGCAACATATGCCAAAATTTGTAAAGGCACAGGACAAAGGAATTCACATGCAAGCCAAATGTGAAAGTAACAAATCTGTGATTTAACAAAAAAAAGAGCAAACCCAATAGGCAAATGCCTATGTCGGGTTTACTTACGTAAGGAACAAATTAATAGAAATTACCATCATATTCATCCAATTTTGCAATCCAATGCCAAGACATTCAACGTTCTTTTGATATCATTTCGAATCATCAGTATCTTTAGTATGTGTGCTTTCTTAAACGTTGTCAATCTTATGTCTAGTAAAAATCTTGATGTTTAACAACCCACCGAATTAGAGAAGTACTTTTAAAACATGAAATTTCTTCTTTATAAAGATGTTACATTGATAAATATGTTATATTTGGCTTCCTTGTCATAAACCTGTATTAGAGGAAACGGGGATGCTGCAATCTGCTGAACTGCGAAATACTTTTACATTCCTTATAAGCTTAACCACATATAACTTGTTTATCTTAACTTGATGACCAATATGTTTGTTTGTTTGTTTTGAAATATATTGCAGCGACCATTTATGATCATTAAAGCAACGTCCTGCTTTTTTGGTGAAGGAAGACCCCAGACATATGTCTGGGTAGAACGGGACTCGAACCCACGCGGTGAGATGCTTAGCAGTCTGAGGAGTTACAGATCGGCGACTCTACCACTATGCCACGGGCGCCCTTGACCAATAGGCTAGCACAATACTACAAATAATAAATTGAAAGAAAATTAACAAGGAGTCGGCACCAATGTCTCTATGTGTAGAGCAAACAGACGGGAATTCGTGGCTCTTATGCGCAAGGGCATGTGACATACTAGGCTCACTCATTCATAGTTTGTTTTTTGTTATAAAGAGAAGTCTACCCTGAATGTACTTGTTACCAGCAACCACGTACAGTTAAGTAAAATAAATATTTAAATGAAAGATTTTTTCAATACTTTAAGTGTCTTGTCGACGTGCCGATAACACTAAAAAACACAATTAGTACAATAACTATTCATCGTATATTATTGCTTTCTTACAGAAAATTATATTGTCAGGCACAAAAAAAATCTAAATGTAAATTTATATAAACACGTATTATAATTTATAATCTATTTATAAGCAACCGTTGAAGCACTGTGGGGAGAAAGATAATTGAGACAATACATAACACACAGAAACATTTTGAACGTTTATAAAGCAATGCATGCCTACCCTCTCCATAAAACACGTCCGACAGGTTAACCAATGGTACACTCTTAATCATAAATAAAACACTGTTTTAGATATGGAATGGCAATAAGTGATTTAACCATCTTTACTTTACGGCTTATGAAATGTGCGCCCTTTTCCTAAGATGAGTATTTTATATGATCTATATCGTATCTATTCGAGCGAAAATAAGGTATAGAAATATGTACTCAAAGGGTTGTTGAACATTAGTTTTATCACTTGTACCGACGGTTAATATAATTGAATTCTTATTTTTCATTTTCTTAAAATGAAAATTGCTTTCAACTTTTTTGACAAATATTGTAGTATTGCGTGGTTCACGTGATATATGGTGTAATTGATATTTTCCCTAATTCCTGCAACTTTTCAAATGCTCACTATTTATAAATGCTTTTTATCACGCTATGTAAAAAGGAGCAATCATATTTTTTATTATACTTTGACCTGGATTTCGCACCATATGCATAATGTAAATTCTCGTTTGAATTGCAAAAAGTTCGTTATGCGTGTGTATATGTCTGTTCTATATTTAAATACAGATTGGCTCTATTTTGCATTTGATGACAGTTTTAATAACAAAATAATTTAAACAACCCAAAATAAGTGGTAAATAAGTCACTGCGCATTACATCCTAAATCTTCTCAAACGACAATCATTGTATTTTAAATAAGTACATTTAAGGGGCTGCATTTCATTTCCCAACCCTTTGATTAGAGAGAATCTTTTTTTGTTTTATTCAGACGCCATAAAGCGATCACGTGTTATTTTAAAATGGTATCCGTGCAACTTGGCTCTAACAGAACATACAAATTTGTATTGACTTCACGAGTGTAAAAAGTTGATGCAAAACTTCGGATACCATCTTTACAACAAAGCAATATTAGCTGTAACAAATGTTCATTTGATGGCACAAAATAGCAAATATCATTATTAAGGAAAAAGATACAATTGACAGCGTGACGTCTTAAAAGTTATTTTTCAGTTAATTATTCCTCCTTTGCGATCCTGTATAGAATCCGATCTGCTGCTGCTCCAACTGCGAATTAAATATAGCAAATTCATACCACCAATAATTATTAAAGTTGACAAATCTAACGGAAACTATTATGTAACTGAAAATTAATTTAAATGCCAACCTATGCTGATTCCCATAAGGATGTCAAACATAACACGGATAAATTTTTTAAGGTATAATCTTGCAAATAATTACCAGCTAAAGTCTTTTACCAGTACTCTGAAGATGAAATAAAGTTTTTTAAAAACTTTAGATCGTCTTAACAGCTTTAATATAACAGCGGATATAATAATACTTCTGTATAATGAATTTCGCTCAGGGTGGGATGCTTTAGGTGCAGCACTTTCACATAAACAAACACCAATCGAGTTAGAATATCTGAGCATTATTAGTCCTTGTCGCACTTGTTTGTAAATGTGTACGTTAGAATATGCCGAAGAAACTGATCGTAACATTAATATTTAAAAGTCCTAAGAGTTTACAATAAAACGAAGACAGCATGTCAGAAGCAGACGTGTCTATAAAACAGTATGACCTTCAATATGACGTTTAGCATGCGCGCGGCGTGTGTATGTAATCGTTTCTGGAACAGTTCAATGTATGGCGCCATGCTGTCCTTTAAACAACTTAATTGCGACACTTTTATACATTGAAATTTCGTTATTATTTATGTTGGATGAATATGCAAATAAAAATTGGAGATTTTATTTAGTTTGAAATGTAGCTAAATCTTAATCTGTGACTTTAAATTATTAAATTATCATATAATTGTGTTAAGTTGTTAAGTTGTCATTTAAGACGATGTACGATGAACACGTATAGGTAAAACTCTGTTCTGTTCTGTAGTTCTGTATTGGGGCCTCTTTCCTCGCACCCAAAGTCTAATTAAATTGTATGCAAATCAACAGCTGTTTGATGTATCTCTTGTGGAAAGAAAACATGTAATTTGTTTTATAATGTATTTGGCTGTTCCGTTTTATACATACATGTTATACATAAATGATGGATTGTATTTCTTTTAAAGTCAAGATTATTTTTTCCTTGTAACGGTATTCATTTATGGATATGGGAACCATCTTTTTAATTTGGTTAATAATTCGTTTATTTATACTGAGTTTATTATTATTGAATTAACAACTATTTGTCGAAGATATAATTTATTTAAAACCATGATTCTCAAAAAGCATACATAACATATTTTATTTACTTATTCTGCATTAATGTAGGAAACGTTTAAGTCACGAAAAACACACATTTTAAGTGGAATGAATTTATGTTTTTTTCAGTCCATTTTGTAGTTGATAATTGAGATATATTTTAAGTTTAAGTTAGTGCATGTATGCATTCTTTCATTTATAGGCAAAATACTTAAACTTAGTCAGACTAAAGTGTTAGCCAAAAGTGTTGGTAATAGAAACAATTGCCTATGTTATAGTAACACCGTGTATGACCTATGTATGATGTAATTCCTTATGGAATTTTATGTAATACTATTCCTGTTTGTAATTCTCCAAGCAATATATGGGCTAATGGCATCAAATATAAGTCTGCGTTTCGTGATTGATTTAGGGCTAATGTAGCTTTTCACATCAAAGCAATTCCACCAACTTTGTTGGCTGTGATTGATGTGTTGAAAAATGATTAAGAGTAGGAAATAGGGGACATAGGTATGTACCATAAACAAACATACACAGATGATCTAAGTATGACCACGAGGAGAGGACTTTTTTCAGCTAACGTTCATTTAGTGTTATATTATTAAAAAAATATGTTATGTACTTAGTATTCTGCATTAGATATAGAAGAACCTGTTCAAGCATATTTACTCTAACTCATAATTAAGATAGTGATGTTTAGCCATGCAAATAACTACAAGTGAATTCGACATACATCGTCAAAGTCGGCAATATTTGGAATAAACATAAAGAGCGCTTTGGGATTTATCCGTTTATTCCAATTCATTATAATTAGTTACATATGAGATCTTTTGAAACAAATGGAAAAAAACTGGATCTTTTGTTCACCATTTACTGTAAAATGAATGGCGAGGGCAAAAAAAAATAAACTATAGTTAGCAATCAGGGGACCTACATTTTCCGTGAGGCGTTAGTCAATTAAATATGTTAAGGCTGAATATCTTTTTTAATGTTGACAAAAAGTCATACTAGCGAAACTGATTCTTCATGCATGAAGTCAAGCTACAAACGATAAGTGCATTCATGTTCATTGTAACACTTTATTTTTTCAGGAAATGGTGTAATTAATCATTCCAATGTGTTTACTTTTTTTTATTTACGTATAAAGGTATGGACGCAGCCTATCTATGATAATCACGCCTTTTCTTCTTCAAGCATTTTTAACAACATATTTAACATAAACTATGAAAACAACTTAACGCCCAATGTTGTATGCATTGATATTTATATTCCATTACAAAGTAGTAAAGAGTACAAATCTCAACATCCTCATTTTTTTGGAGTAAAGTTTTGAAGATTTTGACACGTGTGCAATCTTCCATTTTGAAGTTCGCTGGCAAATGCAACATTGATAAATAGTTTTACAATCACATTTTGACAACATTCAATTGGTCTGTTCATGAAGTATGTATAATGTTTTGAATGTTGCATGAAAAGTGAGTTTGAAATGGCACTGCATGATAATGAAAACTGATTCATTTGATGTATATCTTTATTCCTCCATTTAAGAAGATACAAGAAATACATACATATTAGTTTACAAACTGAACAAAACAGGCAACTTTACTGAGACAAACAAATGAAAAACAAGTTAATTCATGTAAAAACTTAAGAAATTACAGAGAGAACAACATATGAAGACAAGAAATAGGGTAACACATAAAAAAGATCAATAAAACAGTCGAACAAATGCGCAATAAATAGGCGATTCAAATTTTTATATAATGCGGTTAAATATAAGGGCACATGAAAACACAACAGAAACAGTCCTGAAACGAAAAGGCGCAATAATCGATAAACACAGTGAAAAACACACGGACAGACAGACAATCAGAGTGACAGACAGAAAGACAGACATACAAACAGACAGACACACCAACAGACCCACAGACAGTCATTCCTACAGACAGACATTCTGACAAAACAGACAGGCAGGCAGACAGACAAACAGACGGATAAAAAGGGCTGATGTAATAATAAAAATATACCCTGCAAAAGAATCAATACATGTATAATTAATTGTAAACGCGCAAACAAAGACTTTATACATATAGTACAAATGCATATAACCTATGTGTAAAGTAAAAAATAGCATATATAGGCACGCAAATGATAACTTGGCATATTAGTCTCTCTTATGATGAACTTGATTTATTTTTTATATTTCTGATTGGTTCTCTTTTAGAGGGTAAAATCTAAATTTATTGTTTATTCAGGATCTCGTTTTCAAAAATAACAGTTAAATAGAATTCAATGAGAACGTTTGGGTGAATTGAGCATTGTCTCCCATGGTAGATCAAAATCGAGGTAGTCGAGGTGGTCTTACTGGTACGTAGATCCTTTAAGATGGAAATCTTGGTCTTTGCTTAGGGATTACAAACAACAAATGTACGCGCTTGAAATCCATTACACTACTTATCAATACTTATTAACGTATTTAATATAAACTACAACACTTTTCTTCATCAAAGATAGATGATGAAGTATCACAATGCAAATTGAATACAATTCATAAAGTAAAAGCAATACAAGTAATAGGACCTACATGCATTTGAAGTTTAAGTAGGAGAGAGTGTTTCTCTTCAAGTGAAAACTACGCATTCGTTAACCATCTGTCAAACCTGCATTCCTATTTTTTGACGTGCTAAGCTAAACATCAAAAGTATATCGGATTATCTTCAAAATTACCTTATCTTCTTGATGCGCTACAACGGCAACTCATTAAATGATTTAAACGTTATGGTAAAATAAAACCGCTGTTTAATAGCAATAACAAACGATAAAGATAAGCTCAATCGTTCAATTGGTGATTTTGTCAGTGTGTACTGTATGGCGTTCTGTTACAGTCAAGATTTTCTATTTACATCATGGCCGGCCTTTGATCGAGCCTTCATGAAAGCGGAGATTAATAGCCGTGGAATATTTGGAAAATTGTTTGTTGCAATAAGTATCTTCATCTCGCCTGTAGTGTCATGAATTTACGAACTTATTCAGTTTACATTGCAACGTAAAACTGCACATTTGGTTTCGAATTGAACCAACCTCTGGACCTTTTGTAATTATTTTTTCAGTTAACTTCTTCTCTTGTATGACTATGCTTCATGCACATTTTACAATTTTAAAAAAGTTACATTTATTTTCCGTTCGTAGCGATGTTGTCTGATATTTCTCAACGATTTGAATATCACAATATAAATATATACATGTACTAGAATATAAACATCTCTTAACATACTTTGATAAAACATGGTATGACCAAACGGCTAAGCTAATCTTGTATATATTGCTTCTGTCAGATCAATATCAATTGTTAAACACATTTGAACTTAGGACATAACATACACAAGGAACATTTTCGTGCTCATAGCATTTTGCATGATTTCACAATGCTCGTACATGTAAAGAGTCATCAAGCTTGTCCTCTATGGATCACTAGGAAATTATTACATTCCCTGTCCACAATGTACCGGCGTGGCGTCTGATGTAAAGACAACTGTCTCCTCTTAACCATCGTGCATGATTTCTTTCAGGCATTTAATTTTCAGTTTGGTATATGTTGCACTGCTCATAGGACTTTGTCATATATTATTTAACACAATCTTAATGCCATGCATTATTTGATACATTACTAAACTTTTACCAGTATCATAACATTTCGTAAAAATTATATCCAACCTAAAGAATTCAATTCCGAATTTATTGATTGCTTTCTAGCCAAGGTCATGCAAATATTCTGCTATATACTTTTTTATTGTCTTAAGTTTGATTGAGCAATCTTTAACCATCTGTAACTTGTTTAAGTTGCTATCATGATCAGCATCACACAGATTGTTAAAATGTTATCACAAACTGATAAGACAGAAGACATTACATTTGTGAAAATTCACCAACGCCGATAACCAACCGCCATTTTATGTCGATTACGGTTCGGCTCATGGCTGAATAGAAACAGTGCATTTTAATTGCAAAGTCTAAACACGTGGTTGAAAGTTTTGAAACGCGACACATTTCTCGATTTTAATATTTCAACCTAAAAGTGTGTTGTTATTTTTTGCGGTAAATGCGTATTAATTTGTTTAAATATAGCAACGGAAGAACTAACATTATGTCACCTTTTGCTTTTAATATAACTTCTTCTCAAATGTATGCAGGTGTGTGCATTCCAAAAACCTTGCGGGTATCTAAATACGGATATAAACTAAAATGGAAAATGGATCCGCTAGGAGAACACAGCTAGATTTTTTTTATGTCAGGTTCGCATGAGTTAGTTTTAAAAAACGAATATTTATCACGTTTTTTTTACAATATGTTGCAAATGGATGTAACGATATTTTGGATATACATTTTATAATGTTATTTTTACATTTAAACTTTCGAGAGAATTGTACCTAATTTGTTTATACCCAATTATATTCAGACTATGTTATGCAGGTCGATTATTTAACCATATTCATATATTCAGATAAAACTACATAATGAAAAGAAAAAAGTTTTATTCATGTGTAATATGTTGACAGAAATTTGTATTAGCATATAAGTATACAAAACAATAATAAGATTCCTGGTAAATAGTGTAGTATAATAATAATAGTAATGATATAAACCATAACATTCATTAAACATCATTTCAATATTGCAAAGTAATGTGTGAGTTATTTAAACACTGCACAACTGCTGTATTTATGTGCAAAACAAAAATTTGAAGCGTTGTTTTACAAATGACATTATTGAATCATTTGCAAAATACCTCTATATTTTAAAATATATTAGGTTTATATTTTATTTATAATAGTAATAGATTGTTTCGTGATTACTTAGAGATCTTTAGTATTTAAATGATCATAAAAATGCGAACAATTTCAGTGTGATTGATTTTATGCTCTCATTTTAATTTGCAGGCGACGGATCTTGCACTCTGTTGCTATAAAAAATGCAAGTATCGATTTAAGTTTGAACAGATAATTTCTTTGCGTCTTGAAATCGATCACACACAGCGTTAATAATAAAGTATTGGTGTTTCCATATATTATGTGCAACAAGGCGTTTAATATAGACTGTATAACACTTCCTTCTAGACCGTAAAGTCACTCAGATACATCGATTTTATTTAATGAAGTCAGTATCATATATAGCCAACTTGGCACAGCTCACTGAGTCGTGTTTGCTTAAAAGCACAACCTTTTAAAATAAAATTTTCAACATTTAAAAATAAATAATCGTGCAATTTCACCAATCAATGACAGTTGATACGCCAGCTATCTCTTCGAAAAACTTAAAAGTTCAATTAACGGACATTGTCTGCCAGTTGCTATGATGATGGTCTACTTACATTGCAGGTCAGCAAAACAACAACAACCAACGGAAATTAACCAATATTTTTTCATTTTTTATACACAACCAATAATTTTATGGTTGTCATTTTAAGAAATCTAAAAGACACACATCTTTCACATGCAAAATATATGATAATGCAGACGATTTATTTTCTAATATTATTGCTTCTGGATTAACTCACAATGTGGACACCATTCGGAGTCGTCTTTGTTGGTCTGTTCAATATCATCAGCAATTTAAGCTAATTTCGAGGTTTTTGGAGTGATTTACTCATTCAAATTTAATTGTACTACGTTTTCTTGTTATTGTTTGAAAAAAATATCGACTTAAAATTGCTTGCATATATCTGGTATTTATGTATGTACGCATACAAAGATCGCTTTTTTTTGTAAACTAAAGCATGTGCTAAGAAAGCATTTTAATGCTCAGTTTTTTTCCATTTTCCCTTGTAAGAATTTATTTTTATGTGTATTGCAACGATTATATTAGACAAATAGATGTTGTGTTAAAATCTCAATTTTACTTATACCCCTTTTAACAAAAGCAAAGGTAAAATCATACAAAAACATAATTAATAAACACCAACTTCAAAACAACAAAAACAAACACAAAAACTCAACAACAAAAATAACCCAAACAAAGTACATCCGTACGAAACTTCTGTATACATTTGAGTCACGATTATATACCTTTTTTTCTACGTTATTAGATTTATTTGATTTGTTAATACGAAAACAGTTCACTATACAATCAAACGACATTTAGTTTTGTTGTTCGAGTGATACTTTGCAATACTTAATGTTGTTGCACTCTGTATAAATAAATAATGGACAATTTATATATCGTTATTTAATTCATTAGTTATCCTTTACATCTTTGAGTCTCTCCCTTATAGCAAAATTACTTGAGTGCTTGTTCTTAATCTAATATGTCACATAACAGCCGAAGTACATGCAAACTGTATGGCATTTTCAGCTAAAGTGTACAATAATGTTAAATTATCGTTTTCGTGTAGTGACGAATACCCTATACAGACGGTATAAGGCAGTCTTTAAATGCATGTACACAATGCTAACAGGATACGTAGAAAAATATAACTCTGTAGTCTTTGTAATATCTGTTTATAATACACATCTATCAATTACTGCTTTAGTCCGAGGAATAATGTTCTTTGACTATTTAAAAAATCAAACATTGAATTAAACACATACTTTATTATTTGTATTAGTTTGTCTAGGCGGCTAATTAAAATGCAATGAAGGCACAACTTAAATTGAAATACGTACCACAATATATTGCCATAAACTGTGATAAGGAGCTTTTCTCCAAATTACAATAAGCAGAATGAACAACAAATGATTGAGTGTAATATGGCATACATGTATCTTTATAAACTATATAACAGGTAAAAACAGAGACAAGAAAGAAATCAAAATGTCAAAAAAAAAAATGCGACACATTGAACATTTTTCTTTTTTGATCTGCCATCCATTATCTAGAAGTGGCCCACCACAATCGCTTTTTATACGATTTAATTCGGCGTTCTTTTGAAAAAATAATCGGCTCGGCCATATTGTTTACAATTTTCAAGCGTCGTGTTCGATTAAACTGGCGAACAAATAGTTATGGTAATGTTCTAAGTATTCTGCAACGAACAATGATATAACAATTAGTCTATTTTAACAAAATTTTAATTCCACAGGATTAATGTTTCAATGCACCATTCGTTTTTTTTTTAATCCAGAAATAAAATTGTCAAATCAAAAGCCGAAATCTTGTTTAATACACTTATTGAAAATAATACGACCTTTCCCGAGCGGTTTTAAGATGAAGTCCCCTACCAAGTATTTGACATCAGACTACATTTTCAGTCGGTTATCGGATATCACTTTTCTTTAATACATCTTTGACTTCGGATGCACAAAATGGTGGCAGCAAAGGAAGTTTAGAAAATATCGTAAAACTGGTATGCTCATTGTGTATCGCGGTACTGTATTGACTTTACCTAGTACCGCAATATACCAGTATACCGGTATACCACGACAGCACTATTCTATACCATGTATAGTTAAGTCCTGCCACTTTTAAAGTAGCTTTGTTATAATCGAAAGATACAATAATTTTACTCGGTATAGTGTAAAAATATCCTGTGCATGTATCATTGGGACACTGCATTATATTTACTTACATCTCTATGCGTGTCTACTAATTGATTGAGATTAAGTTTAAAGTGTTGTATTTGTATTGACTTTTTACTTATTGACTAATTTTCATGTGTCCTCATAATATACAATACACCATGTTTTGGGACAAATAACGTTTAGATTTACAAGTATAGTGGTATATGCAAAGTATTTATTTACTGAACTTTGCATAGCGGAATTTTTAATTCCTTTATATCTTACAAAAGACTACACAAACATGAGCACAATGTTCGTCGTTTGTTTGTATCCTGTCTTTATTATAACTATATTCTGAAGAAAATACTGGCTCATCAGACACGCTTTACACATTACTTTATTGTCCGGGAATAAAGATTCATTTGGTATTCAAGCGATCTTATATTTTAACATTTCTTTTTAATGTTTTCAAAAATACTTTACATTCGCCTTAATACAGAACTTAGTATAAACATGTGTCCCAAATTAAAGAAAAGATTTGTAATCTCTTGAAAATACTTGAAGTATATCCCACACAGCTCAATAAACTATTAAATAGCTCCAAAGAAATCATATGTGATATGTGCATGGCAGCTATTACAGATTGTATAGCACTTCCTCCACGTGTGTGATACCCATACAGATACATTAATTTTATTTAATGAAGTGTCACATAACCAGCAGCTCTCAGAACTCAAAGGCCCATTTAATTAAAGAAAAGGAAACGTAAACTTCTCGTTACGGAGAGATTGAGTTCGATAAGTGAACATGATAATACAAAGGTTATGAAACGGAATAATTTACTTATGTCTAGCATATCGATACCTTTTTTTTAAGACCAGTTAATAAAATGTCAGCATTTTTTTATTTCTTAAATGTTAGTTTTGTGAAATTGTATTATTATTATTATTATTATTATTATTATTATTATTATTATTATTATCGGTTTGACCAGGCAGCTTACCAAAACGATGTACAGACACAATGTTAAACATCTAAAGCAGACTTTAAATATATTTCTTCACGTTCGAAAATCTGTTTTCTTTTATAACTATATTCGATTACTGTGCCAACCGTAGTAAAAGGCCACAATTTCTGAGCAGTTTTATCAAATACATTTTATTATAAGACACTCTAATTTAACTTTTTGAGTGCTTAAGATAAAACCTTAAATATCGTAAAATACTCATTATTTATTAGCAATACTGTATTAGCTGGCCGATCGAAAGAGAAAGAGCCGGTTTATCTAGGAATCTGACAGGTCAGGGCGAACTCCGACATGCAATGAATTGTTAGCTGTATGGCTCTTGATCAATTGGTTAATTGCGTGTTATGGTAGGTTATGAGATGGTATACACTGATTCCTGCTCAATTAATCATTTATTAAAGAATTCATAAGCTGTGATAAACGCAGTTTCAAAGCATAAATACCTTCAAATCATGTAAATCCATGATTACAAACGCAATTTATAATAATCTGATCCTCTCTTTTAAGTGGGTGTCAAATGTAATAAAACTGACACTTGCACAAAAATTCTCTCGGAGAATAGATTTGTTGGGATGTAATCCTCGATCGGTCAATTTTAAAAGCTAAAAAAACACATATGTCACAAACAAATGCTTCCTACAACTCTCGGAAAATAACGTAATTCTTTATAGTTTTTTTTCCAAAAATCTTTTTCAGGCTTGTTTTAAAGTAACCAACTGGTTCAAGGAAAGTGCGTTAAAAACTCTCGGTGCCATTTGCGAGTATAGTGTTTCATTATTCATAACTTCGTACATTGAAGTATGAATTATTAGGTGCTAGCATGTTTTTTAATGTTTAAAGTGCCCATGTTTGAGTAAAGTCTGGTAAATGCAATATTGACATAAGTGAGTAGAAATGAAATCCTTAATTATATCAATTTTGCCCATGTCATTTAAAAAAGCGAACGACAGTTGCTTTTAAAAAACACTTTCTACTAAGTGGCTTTGTTCGTAATATTTTACCGGAAATGTTTAATCTAACTGTGAATGGTCCTATCTTGTATAGATGAGATACACATGCATGTAATCTTGCTACTTTATATATCGGAACAAGGTAAAATATTGCTGTATAATTACTTCTCCTAAAGAAACACAATATGGGTATATTTCATTAACAAATACTCCATTTATCACTGACGTTCCTTGTGCAATAACTTAACGAAATGTTGTGTCTCATATATGCATATATCTGAGTCAGAGTTGCGCCTAACAATCGTAGTATCTGATTGATATGTATTTAACAGCAATAATGCATAAAGTATAAATGCCCAATTACTTTTATTTTACTGCACCTACTAGAGTTCATACTTTTCTGGCAGTCTCTAGTTTTTGTTTTATTTGTGTTGTTTATCAGTCTCATTCTGAAGTGCAAATACGAAAATTATCGTAGTGGCAGTGTAAATGTGTGCCTTATTCAAGCATGATTACTCTTAATTGAGAAATGTTTTGTTGGACTCGAACCCAGTGCTACTTGCCTTTCATGACTTTACCAGTTGTACAACGGATACTTGTATCTCCATGTTATTTTAGTTTTGTTGTAGATTTAAGCTCAATCTTTACATACAGTTATCTACATAACCGACCTATCAGGTGTCAACTAACGGTAATCAATATATTCGAAAATAAATAATACCCAGGAAGGTGTCATTGCCAAGGTCTGTATTTTATATCGCATAGGTGTTGTCGTAAATGTCTTGAAACCTTTATTTAAATTTCATACAGTGCTCGATAGATTTAAAGGGCACAACTAAGAATATATTATACTTCTGTTTTTCGGGATACAACTGAATGTTAATATGACGGCGTGTACATTTGCATATTATGAATACAATCATCCCATGACGTTTTTATTTTATTTATCAGGGTTATAAAAGCTATGATTCCATAATCAAACAAGTAATGTCAATTTGGTCATATCAAGACACGTTGAACGTATAACATGCAATACAAAAACAACCAAACAAAAAGATAAGGGCAACATAATAATTCATAGACCTGTCATTAATAGTCCAGGTTTATAGCCCAGGTGTATTGTAAGAGTCTGCAGACTCTTACAGATTGCTTCTAAAGCAACCAAATGACGCAAACTATGTACATTGCCCATATGAAGAAAAAGTATATTTTTTACAATATCTATTCCTTATTCATTTTTTAAAATTCTTAAAAATAAATAATATTTTTGATTTGAATGGATCTTCCTTTCTCTAAAATGGCGCAAACTTTTGATTACAATGTTTGGGGATGCATACGTCATTGAAAAATGAGTCAGAAACTCACTGCATGCATCATACGAGATGAATACGGAGCTTTTACACCGTTCAAAATCTAGTTTATTCTACATATGCATCAATCCATGACAGTTATTAGACAAAGTAGCAGAATACTCGATTTATCAGAACTTGACACTGTTGAATGCGAAAGGCTTGCCCTATGTGCCTTTTAGAGCAATTTCTCAAGCAGCTGTTCATAATACGATGCCTATCCTCACAAGAACTGCAGAATGCTCAACATGTAGTGGGTAAATTTCCGTCTTTTGCAAAAATTCTCTCACAATACATAATGGAACATTACCGTATTATGCATAGTTATGTTACCTGTTCTTACACTGTTATATACTATTTTAACCATATGATATAAACGGTTGTATTTGTTTCCTTTTATTGTACTTACGATTGTTTACTTAAATCAAAAACAACTGTAAAACTTGCAAGCCTTTTGCAAGTGGGTTTTTACTTATACACAGTTAATATGAAGTGAATAAATATAAAGATGTATGTTGGCTCTTATTTATTATTTCAATGCTTGAAACTTGTCTTTCTCGGTGGTAGTTTAAATGTTAATATCTGTGACAATTCTTCATTTCACACCAGTTTTTTGTATATCATTTAGAATCAGTTTCAGTCATATTTACTTCGTCCAGATAATTTTCACTCCAAAATGTTAAAGTTTGAATACAAATGCCAAATAATGTCGTTTTTTTCTGATATGGAATTAAACTTTAAAATTATCCTAACGTCGGTACAACCAAGAGAACAATTTAAACTGACTATGTGAACATAGAAATAAAGGCACTCTTATAGCAACGGCAAAACATTCGCAATATCGTAATCGTTATTGTAATAGAATATTATAATTCATTTTCATTTGTTTCTCGAATTGTCTGTCGGTGTTCATTAAATTCCAGTTTGGGAATACATGTAAATTGTGTGCTGATAAACATTTTACAATGGGATGAGAAACAATCATTTATTTCTGCAGCATTCTTCAATTACAAATTGATACATGAATGAAGAAATCTCCAAATTCGGTTTTAATTTAATTTAAAGAAAGAAATATATACTATATTACCATCTTTAAGAAAATGCATATTTTATATTATATAATTCGGTATAAACTTAATTAGATTAAGACAATCTCAATTTACTCTACTAGTTTTATGTGCCTTTGTCCAGTGGTAGTTCAATTAGGAATTTTTCTTATTTTCGTATTTGAAAAATGATTACAAGCCGGTCCTTTACACGTACGTTACTGTTGGCTGTCTAACACTGCAAGAAAAATTGTTTCTATAATTTGTAAAATAGTTGTGATTACATACATTTTTACAGCGGGTTATATTAATATTTCTAGATGATTTATTTCATCGCTAGTTCAAATTAGTAATGATTACATTCTGCGTAGGATTATGTGCAAATTTGTTGAGGTCTAAATAGTAAAGTGATTTAGAAAAAAGATATGTATTAGTGTTTGTCGTGCCGTTGACATTTTGTATCGTGCCGTGTCATTTTGTATCGTGCCGTTGTCATTTTGTATCGAGTTTTTGTCATTTTGTATCGTGCCGTTGTCATTCTGCCTCGTGCCATTGTCATTTTGTATCGTGCTGTTGTCATTTTGTATCGTGCCGTTGTCAATTAGTATTGTGTCGTTGTCATTTTGTATCTTGCTGTTGTCATTTTGTACCGTGCCGTTGTCAATGTGCATCGTGCCGTTGTCATTTTGTATCGTGCTTTTGTCATTTTGCGTCGTGCCGTTGTCATTTTGTATCGTGCCGTTGTCATTTTGTATCGTGCCGTTGTCATTTTGTATCGTGCCGTTGTCATTTTGCGTCGTGCCGTTGTCATTCTGCCTCGTGCCGTTATCATTTTGTATCGTGCTGTTGTCATTTTGTATCGTGCTGTTGTCATTTTGTATCGTGCTGTTGTCATTTTGCGTCGTGCCGTTGTCATTCTGCCTCGTGCCATTGTCATTTTGTATCGTGCTGTTGTCATTTTGTATCGTGCCGTTGTCAATTAGTATCGTGTCGTTGTCATTTTGTATCGTGCTGTTGTCATTTTGTATCGTGCCGTTGTCAATGTGCATCGTGCCGTTGTCATTTTTTATCGTGCTTTTGTCATTTTGCGTCGTGCCGTTGTCATTTTGTATCGTGCCGTTATCATTTTGTATCGTGCTTTTGTCATTTTCGTCGTGCCGTTGTCATTCTGCCTCGTGCCGTTATCATTTTGTATCGTGCCGTTGTCATTTTGTATTGTGCCGTTGACATTTTGTATCGTGCCGTTGTCATTTTGCGTCGTGCCGTTGTCATTCTGCCTCGTGCCGTTATCATTTTGTATCGTGCTGTTGTCATTTTGTAACGTGCTGTTGTCATTTTGTATCGTGCCGTTGTCATTTTGTATCATGCCATTTTCATTTTGCTTCGTGCCGTTGTCATTGGTTTTTATTAAATTATGACAATGCATTACTAACAATCTCTGTGATAAGTAAGCTTTTCCTTTACAAAAAATAAATCTACGATTCAGTAACTAGTAAGGCAAAGACTGCAAACGATTTATAAGGTTTAATTGCAATGATTTAATTGTACGTTTAAACCAATTTTGTATAACTTCATTAACAATAAAATGGTTTCATTTATTTATTTAACAGATCTGAACGTAACATCTTGCACAACATTTGGCGA
>CM017560.1:13405978-13408478 GCA_007844125.1 Sinonovacula constricta | reverse complement strand
CAGCATGTGCACATCACCCAGCTCCGGATGTTCTATGGACGAAATGGGTCGTCGGCAAAAATCAACGTGCCTGAGAGCATGGAGCATATAATTAATGATGACAGATTCTGGCCTGATGGCATAACCTATCGTAAATGGATAGCCAAGGAGGCGTGGGAGAGCCAACGGGCGCCACCAGCCAGGCAGCACAATAACGACTATCATAATCGTTACCACTCAACCAGGAATGGTTTTACAGCTGAGCGACGGGATCATAGAAGCTATAAGCCGGCATATAGACCGAGGGACGACGACAATAGGGACATCAACAGTGAGCGCGACTACGGCAACCCCTGGGACGACGAGCACTCAGTTGGTGGTGATAACTTCAATTCGTGGAAGAACAGAAACGTAACTAACTCACAGTGGTAATATGGTGACCATTAAATCGAACAAAATATCATTAGAAATGAATTGTAAAACGTGTAAAACCAATTTAATTCGATTTATCTTGATAATGTTGTTAAATTTGCTTTGCTGGACCAGTAGATGTATCATGTCGTCGGCATTCTCTCTGTCAGAATATTTGGACTCATACGACATTGATATTACCTTAATTTATGAGCACAAATTATTTCCCAAATCGGCCACTTTTCTCGAAAGTATTAACCAATCATACTCGGCATTCGCAACATTCGATTGCAGTCTTGACCAATATGGTCCTTTAAGATGTGGGAGAGCAGGTACAGCCGTATTATATAAGAAGGCTTTAAACGAAAGCATAAACCGACTTCCGGTGCCAAGCGATCGAATAATAGGAATAGAACTGTATTGTAATAATACCGCTCCATTGTATATTCTTTGTACTTACTTACCAGCTTTTCAAAATGTATCATTATACAAATCTGTCTTAAGTGACCTAGAATCGCTAATTAACCAGTATACCAAACTGGGAAACGTGATCGTCGGAGGTGATTTTAACGGCCAAATTTTAAACGATTGCACTGCCGGAAATGCAAAATCCAAGCTTTTAACCAGTATGATAAATAGAAAAAACTTCACATCCGTAAAATATATGCTTGGTAGCGACACGGACTTCACATACATACCTAATAAGACTACCATCGACCACGTGCTTGTTGACGTTGACTCTCGTCATAATGTAATATCATATCACGTACTAGACAGCTCGGAAGTGCCTACGTCTGACCATAAACCAATTAATGTAACATATCAGGCTTAATGTAGATACACTAAACACAACCCGCCGATGTATACACTTTCATGGGATAAATGTACCCAGGAAAACTTAATCGCGTACCAACAAGTCTTAAATCAAGAATTGAATTGCATACTTAACATCAACTGTGATAAATGCGAACCCGATTTTTTAAATACAATTATAGTAAACGCGATAAAGGCTGCTGAACACCAAATACCACGCAGCAGATTTAACCCAAGCGCAAAGCCTTATTGGAACAAAGATGTAAAAGCTACACATGTAATAATGAAACAATGGCGCCGAGAGTGGTTGAATGAAAATCAGCCTCGTTGTGCCGACAACATTACATATGCTAGGTATAAGCAAGCAAAGGCTCACTTCAGACGAACGCAGAGACGTGCAGTGCTAGAGAACGAAAACAAAAAACTCGACGAACTTACTAGGACCTCAGAGCTGGATTACAAACAATTCTGGAAACTTTTAAAGAAACGCTCTGGGAAAAGTAACAACTCGGTAACGGAAATATTAGTAAATGACGAACGGTTTAGTGATGAAAATATTGCAAACGGATTTAGTCAATACTTTAAACACGTGTTTAGTGTCGAACCTGGCGTTACAAGCGATGACAGAGCGGTGTTTGAAGGATTGGATCGATTTCTCACAACAGAGTGTCTTGATCCAATACTGGTAACCCCTTTCAATCAATCGGAAATAAAAAGTGCAATTAAGTGCTTAAATAAACACAAAGCACCCGGGATCGACAATGTCCTAAATGAACATATTATAAATGGCGGGGATAAATTGGTTTACGCAGTGACCGCTCTTTTTAACTCTTCTCTTTATCATGAGCGTCTGTCCCAAACATGGAAAACAAGCGTACTGTTTCGGATCTTTAAAAGGCAACGGTAAATCAAAGAAAGACCCGAGTAACTATCGGCCAGTGCCCCTTATACCTTGTTTGTGCAAACTGTTCGAGAAATTATTGCTACAGAGAGTATTGTTTTACTTAAAATCGAATAGCATACCTTTTCCCAACAACCAACAGCAGGGGTTTCAGAAGAGGTTTAGTTGTATAACTACATGTTTTAACTTTCAAGAAACAATTTATAAACAAATCGAATCAGGAAGCAATGCATACGTAGCGTGTCTGGACCAGAGAGCCGCCTTTGATTCGGTATGGCACACAGGGTTACTCTATAAACTGGGAACAATAGGATTTACCGGGAAAATACTAAGAACTGTCATGGATATGTACAGTGGTCTAAAATGCGTAGTACGTTCCAACGGCACAACCTCAAC
>CM017560.1:13130978-13400978 GCA_007844125.1 Sinonovacula constricta | reverse complement strand
GCTTGGTTGACAAGGCAATAACATCTGTAGATAAAATAATAATGATCCTTATTATTTTTCTGGCTGATGGTTTTAAGTAATTATTATCTACTTCCATCATTTTGAAAACAAACGGAATGGAAGAATTAGACCATGCCAAGAAATAATGTCTTCATATTCCGATGTTGACTGCGCAAATACGCATTAAAGCATACAAATATTAGCCAATACAAACACAATTCGAATATGTTTTACATTACCAGCAAACCACTTTCAACCAGGTTGTCTAAGCAGATAGGAAGAATATTACTTAAACTGTTAAATCTTTAAGGACAATATGAAGATAAAAATTGCACAACTTACAACACATATTAACAAGGATAAATTCAGGCCGCAAACGTGTTTAGCAGATTAATCTTTCTTTTTACGACATTTTTCTGTTTCCTTTTTATCTATAAGCTTTATTGTTTAATGTCAACAGATGGTATTAGAGGTACAATACATAAATCTGAGCAATATTTACAATATAGTGACTTTTTAAAATGATTGTTTTTACGATTTTGCCCTTATCTCATTTGAATTATTTTTGTGTCCGTGTTCCCATCTTATCAGGTTCTAATGCACCGATTCGCTGTTTTCAGGTTTGTGCGTGAACCTTAAACAACAGCTTGTCAGCTACCGAATAAAAAACAAGAAAAAAGAAACATGCATTAAACTTTGACAAATAGCCACAAAGGTCGAAATAAAATTAAAAAGGAAAAATGTACAAGTAAAAATTATTGTGCATTCAAAGAACAAATGGAAATAGACACAGAAATAATCTGTCGCTATATTTCGGAAATATATCTAACAAGAATGTTAAATCAATGTCCGTCAGCTTTTGGCAGTTTAACAATGAAGTTACCAAGTGACATTAGAAATAAATAAAAAACAAAACAAAACAAAAGAAAAAACAACTAAAAACACAAATCCTTGTTATTCTTACATTTGCATGATTACCGCCAACACACATGCACTGTTAACCCAAAACTATTAATCTAACAGATAAATACATACAACTTATTATCATTATCAATATCACAATGGTACAAATATGGTTAAATGGGACAGAACATACTAAGACGTAATACTATTTGATAGATTGATCAGATAACGACATAACGACTGATATGCTTACACGGGTTTATAGAGCGCTCAAAACTTGCATTTCTATGGGTATTATTATTAAAGAAAATACATGTACTGTACCTTGACTTCTGCGTCAAAGTGAGACAACTGGTGCTGCCCAAGATGATGCAGTAAAGAAATGAGAAATTATTTAGCATTAGAAGCAATATATAAGTACGTAATACAACGTGAAATCAATCTGACATGAAATAAAATTGTGGGTCGACGTTGCCATAAGTGTAAGAGGGGTTGGATGGTATTGTGTCGTCCACATGACCTCCGGTGCCATGTGTGTATGAGGGGTTGGATGGTGTGGTGTCCTCCACATGACCTCCGGTGCCATGTGTGTATGAGGGGTTGGATGGTATTGTGTCGTCCACATGACCTCCGGTGCCATGTGTGTATGAGGGGTTGGATGGTGTGGTGTCGTCCACATGAACTCCGGTGCTATGTGTGTATGAGGGGTTGGATGGTATTGTGTCGTCCACATGACCTCCGGTGCCATGTGTGTATGAGGGGTTGGATGGTGTGGTGTCGTCCACATGACCTCCGGTGCCATGTGTGTATGAGGGGTTGGATGGTATTGTGTCGTCCACATGACCTTCGGTACCATGTGTGTATGAGGGGTTGGATGGTGTGGTGTCGTCCACATGACCTCCGGTACCATGTGTGTATGAGGGGTTGGATCGTGTGGTGTCGTCCACATGACCTCCGGTGCCATGTGTGTATGAGGGGTTGGATGGTGTGGTGTCGTCCACATGACCTCCGGTGCCATGTGTGTATGAGGGGTTGGATGGTATTGTGTCGTCCACATGACCTCCGGTGCCATGTGTGTATAAGGGGATGGATGGTGTGGTGTCGTCCACATGACCTCCGGTGCCATGTGTGTATGAGGGGTTGGATGGTATTGTGTCGTCCACATGACCTCCGGTGCCATGTGTGTATGAGGGGTTGGATGGTATTGTGTCGTCCACATGACCTCCGGTGCCATGTGTGTATGAGGGGTTGGATGGTGTGGTGTCGTCCACATGACCTCCGGTGCCATGTGTGTATGAGGGGTTGGATAGTGTGGTTTCGTCCACGTGACCTCCGGTGCCATGTGTGTATGAGGGGTTGGATGGTGTTGTGTCGTCCACATGACCTCCGGTGCCATGTGTGTATGAGGGGTTGGATGGTATTGTGTCGTCCACATGACCTCCGGTGCCATGTGTGTATGAGGGGTTGGATAGTGTGGTGTCGTCCACATGACCTCCGGTGCCATGTGTGTATGAGGGGTTGGATGGTATTGTGTCGTCCACATGACCTCCGGTGCCATGTGTGTATGAGGGGTTGGATGGTGTGGTGTCGTCCACATGACCTCCGGTGCCATGTGTGTATGAGGGGTTGGATGGTATTGTGTCGTCCACATGACCTCCGGTGCCATGTGTGTATGTGGGGTTGGATGGTGTGGTGTCGTCCACATGACCTCCGGTGCCATGTGTGTATGAGGGGTTGGATGGTATTGTGTCGTCCACATGACCTCCGGTACCATGTGTGTATGAGGGGTTGGATGGTGTGGTGTCGTCCACATGACCTCCGGTATCATGTGTGTATGAGGGGTTGGATCGTGTGGTGTCGTCCACGTGACCTCCGGTGCCATGTGTGTATGAGGGGTTGGATGGTGTGGTGTCGTCCACATGACCTCCGGTGCCATGTGTGTATGAGGGGTTGGATGGTATTGTGTCGTCCACATGACCTCCGGTGCCATGTGTGTATGTGGGGTTGGATGGTGTGGTGTCGTCCACATGACCTCCGGTGCCATGTGTGTATGAGGGGTTGGATGGTATTGTGTCGTCCACATGACCTCCGGTACCATGTGTGTATGAGGGGTTGGATGGTGTGGTGTCGTCCACATGACCTCCGGTATCATGTGTGTATGAGGGGTTGGATCGTGTGGTGTCGTCCACGTGACCTCCGGTGCCATGTGTGTATGAGGGGTTGGATGGTGTGGTGTCGTCCACATGACCTCCGGTGCCATGTGTGTATGAGGGGTTGGATGGTATTGTGTCGTCCACATGACCTCCGGTGCCATGTGTGTATAAGGGGTTGGATGGTGTGGTGTCGTCCACATGACCTCCGGTGCAATGTGTGTATGAGGGGTTGGATGGTATTGTGTCGTCCACATGACCTCCGGTGCCATGTGTGTATGAGGGGTTGGATGGTATTGTGTCGTCCACATGACCTCCGGTACCATGTGTGTATGAGGGGTTGGAGGGTATTGAGTCGTCCACATGACCTCCGGTGCCATGTGTGTATGAGGGGTTGGATAGTGTGGTGTCGTCCACATGACCTCCGGTGCCATGTGTGTATGAGGGGTTGGATGGTATTGTGTCGTCCACATGACCTCCGGTGCCATGTGTGTATGAGGGGTTGGATGGTATTGTTTCGTCCACATGACCTCCGGTGCCATGTGTGTATGAGGGGTTGGATGGTGTGGTGTCGTCCACATGACCTCCGGTGCCATGTGTGTATGAGGGGTTGGATGGTGTGGTGTCGTCCACATGACCTCCGGTGCCATGTGTGTATGAGGGGTTGGATGGCATTGTGTCGTCCACATGACCTCCGGTGCCATGTGTGTATGAGGGGTTGGATAGTGTGGTGTCGCCCACGTGACCTCCGGTGCCATGTGTGTAGGAGGGGTTGGATGGTGTTGTGTCGTCCACATGACCTCCGGTGCCATGTGTGCATGAGGGGTTGGATAGTGTGGTGTCGTCCACATGACCTCCGGTGCCATGTGTGCATGAGGGGTTGGATGGTGTGGTGTCGTCCACATGACCTCCGGTGCCATGTGTGTATGAGGGGTTGGATGGTGTGGTGTCGTCCACATGACCCCCGATGCCATGTGTGCATGAGGGGTTGGATGGTGTGGTGTCGTCCACATGCCCTCCGATGCCATGTGTGCATGAGGGATTGGATGGTGTGGTGTCGTCCACATGACCTCCGGTGCCATGTGTGTATGAGGGGTTGGATGGTGTGGTGTCGTCCACATGACCTCCGGTGTCATGTGTGCATGAGGGGTTGGATGGTGTGGTGTCGTCCACATGACCTCCGGTGTCATGTGTGCATGAGGGGTTGGATGGTGTGGTGTCGTCCACATGACCTCCGATGCCATGTGTGTATGAGGGGTTGGATGGTGTGGTGTCGTCCACATGACCTTCGGTGCCATGTGTGTATGAGGGGTTGGATGATGTGGTGTCGTCCACATGACCTCCGGTGTCATGTGTGCATGAGGGTTTGGATGGTGTGGTGTCGTCCACATGACCTCCGGTGCCATGTGTGCATGAGGGGTTGGATAGTGTGGTGTCGTCCACATGACCTCCGGTGCCATGTGTGCATGAGGGGTTGGATGGTGTGGTGTCGTCCACATGACCTCCGGTGCCATGTGTGTATGAGGGGTTGGATGGTGTGGTGTCGTCCACATTACCTCCGGTGTCATGTGTGCATGAGGGGTTGGATGGTGTGGTGTCGTCCACATGACCTCCGGTGCCATGTGTGTATGAGGGGTTGGATGGTGTGGTGTCGTCCACATGACCTCCGGTGCCATGTGTGCATGAGGGGTTGGATGGTGTGGTGTCGTCCACATGACCTCCGGTGCCATGTGTGTATGAGGGGTTGGATGGTGTGGTGTCGTCCACATGACCTCCGGTGCCATGTGTGTATGAGGGGTTGGATGGTATTGTGTCGTCCACATGACCTCCGGTGCCATGTGTGTATGTGGGGTTGGATGGTGTGGTGTCGTCCACATGACCTCCGGTGCCATGTGTGTATGAGGGGTTGGATGGTATTGTGTCGTCCACATGACCTCCGGTGCCATGTGTGTATAAGGGGTTGGATGGTGTGGTGTCGTCCACATGACCTCCGGTGCCATGTGTGTATGAGGGGTTGGATGGTATTGTGTCGTCCACATGACCTCCGGTGCCATGTGTGTATGAGGGGTTGGATGGTATTGTGTCGTCCACATGACCTCCGGTACCATGTGTGTATGAGGGGTTGGATGGTATTGTGTCGTCCACATGACCTCCGGTGCCATGTGTGTATGAGGGGTTGGATAGTGTGGTGTCGTCCACATGACCTCCGGTGCCATGTGTGTATGAGGGGTTGGATGGTATTGTGTCGTCCACATGACCTCCGGTGCCATGTGTGTATGAGGGGTTGGATGGTGTGGTGTCGTCCACATGACCTCCGGTGCCATGTGTGTATGAGGGGTTGGATGGTATTGTGTCGTCCACATGACCTCCGGTGCCATGTGTGTATGTGGGGTTGGATGGTGTGGTGTCGTCCACATGACCTCCGGTGCCATGTGTGTATGAGGGGTTGGATGGCATTGTGTCGTCCACATGACCTCCGGTGCCATGTGTGTATGAGGGGTTGGATAGTGTGGTGTCGTCCACGTGACCTCCGGTGCCATGTGTGTAGGAGGGGTTGGATGGTGTTGTGTCGTCCACATGACCTCCGGTGCCATGTGTGCATGAGGGGTTGGATAGTGTGGTGTCGTCCACATGACCTCCGGTGCCATGTGTGCATGAGGGGTTGGATGGTGTGGTGTCGTCCACATGACCTCCGGTGCCATGTGTGCATGAGGGGTTGGATGGTGTGGTGTCGTCCACATGACCTCCGATGCCATGTGTGCATGAGGGGTTGGATGGTGTGGTGTCGTCCACATGACCTCCGATGCCATGTGTGCATGAGGGGTTGGATGGTGTGGTGTCGTCCACATGACCTCCGATGCCATGTGTGCATGAGGGATTGGATGGTGTGGTGTCGTCCACATGACCTCCGGTGCCATGTGTGTATGAGGGGTTGGTTGGTGTTGTGTCGTCCACATGACCTCCGATGCCATGTGTGCATGAGGGGTTGGATGGTGTGGTGTCGTCCACATGACCTCCGGCGCCATGTGTGCATGAGGGGTTGGATGGTGTGGTGTCGTCCACATGACCTCCGATGCCATGTGAGCATGAGGGGTTGGATGGTGTGGTGTCGTCCACATGACCTCCGGTGCCATGTGTGTATGAGGGGTTGGATGGTGTGGTGTCGTCCACATGACCTCCGGTGTCATGTGTGCATGAGGGGTTGGATGGTGTGGTGTCGTCCACATGACCTCCGATGCCATGTGTGCATGAGGGGTTGGATGGTGTGGTGTCGTCCACATGACCTCCGGTGCCATGTGTGCATGAGGGGTTGGATGGTGTGGTGTCGTCCACATGACCTCCGGTGTCATGTGTGCATGAGGGGTTGGATGGTGTGGTGTCGTCCACATGACCTCCGGTGTCATGTGTGCATGAGGGGTTGGATGGTGTGGTGTCGTCCACATGACCTCCGATGCCATGTGTGTATGAGGGGTTGGATGGTGTGGTGTCGTCCACATGACCTCCGGTGCCTTGTGTGTATGAGGGGTTGGATGGTGTGGTGTCGTCCACATGACCTCCGGTGCCATGTGTGTATGAGGGGTTGGATGATGTGGTGTCGTCCACATGACCTCCGGTGTCATGTGTGCATGAGGGTTTGGATGGTGTGGTGTCGTCCACATGACCTCCGGTGCCATGTGTGCATGAGGGGTTGGATAGTGTGGTGTCGTCCACATGACCTCCGGTGCCATGTGTGCATGAGGGGTTGGATGGTGTGGTGTCGTCCACATGACCTCCGGTGCCATGTGTGTATGAGGGGTTGGATGGTGTGGTGTCGTCCACATTACCTCCGGTGTCATGTGTGCATGAGGGGTTGGATGGTGTGGGGTCGTCCACATGACCTCCGGTGCCATGTGTGCATGAGGGGTTGGATGGTGTGGTGTCGTCCACATGACCTCCGGTGCCATGTGTGCATGAGGGGTTGGATGGTGTGGTGTCGTCCACATGACCTCCGGTGCCATGTGTGTATGAGGGGTTGGATGGTGTGTTGTCGTCCACATGACCTCCGGTGCCATGTGTGTATGAGGGGTTGGATGGTGTGTTGTCGTCCACATGACCTCCGGTGCCATGTGTGTATGAGGGGTTGGATGGTGTGGTGTCGTCCACATGACCTCCGGTGCCATGTGTGTATGATGGGTTGGATGGTGTGGTGTCGTCCACATGACCTCCGGTGCCATGTGTGGATGATGGGTTGGATGGTGTGGTGTCGTCCACATGACCTCCGGTGCCATGTGTGCATGAGGGGTTGGATGGTGTGGTGTCGTCCACATGACCTCCGGTGCCATGTGTGCATGAGGGGTTGGATGGTGTGGTGTCGTCCACATGACCTCCGGTGCCATGCGTGTATGAGGGGTTGGATGGTGTGGTGTCGTCCACATGACCTCCGATGCCATGTGTGTATGAGGGGTTGGATAGTGTGGTGTCGTCCACATGACCTCCGGTGCCATGTGTGTATGAGGCGGTTCTACTCAGACATACGCGTTGGGTCTTCATTCGTCAATAATAAGCTAGAAGTCGTCAATATGACTTTATGATTTGTCGGTGTGCTCAAGTGTATTTGATCTTCCCACACCAATTGACATTTTCGTTATTCATATTCATATATTAATATTAATATTAATATTATTATTATTTATTTATTTATATAATTATTATTATTATTATTATTACTATTATTATTATTATTATTATTATTATTATTATTATTATTATTATTATTATTATTATTATAATAATTATTATTATTATTATTATTATATTTCTGTTCTGTAGTGATTCATCTTCGTGTTCATTTTCATGTTTTATATACACTAAGTTAGTTGAGATTTACATACAGATTACTGTCTATGTTGAATCAACTACAAGTATATATTTGTTTATTTATTATGTATTTTATAATTTCCTTAAAGAATATAAAACTCTTAAATTCGATTTGTTTATGTTAATGTTTTAAAACTGTTTTATCTCTTCAGGGCATTAAAACAGCATTAACGTGACGTATGGATTGCAACAAAAAGAAAAGGTCACGGTTTCTATACAAATGATTGTCTTTATGCATCTATGAAGCAGATTAATCCAATCCTACAAAAAAACATTGGTCGAGAGATAAATAACCATGTTATCACAGACACATGGTATTGATTGAGCTGAATAGAGTTAGTTAAATAGATTATTTGTTTAGTCTCTATCGCTCACTCCCTCCCTTTCCCCCTCTCTCTCTTTCTCTCTCCCCACACTCTCTTTCTCTCTCCCCCTCTCTCTCTCTTCCCTCTCTCCCTCTAACCATTGTACCAGAAAAATACCCGGTGCTAAGTTTAAGCAATATTTTGTTGCTAAAATGTAGTCTTGATACCAAATTCGTAGTATTGTTTTTCTATATTTCTACATTATAATTCACACAGTCACAGAGGCCGCAATCTCGCTAATTTGTCGTTATCATGTTATACATGTGTATGAGCATTAGTTTAGACAGAATATGCACAGTCATCGTTCAATTTCATTTGGTATTTGTCTCATGCAACTCTAACAAGGTTTAAACTCCTTTCAAAAAGACGGATAAACAATTGAAACCGATCACGGCCAGTGACTTTGCAATAACGGAGTCCAGCGTCAAAGCTTCGTTAATCCGATTGTCGGAGAGATTTTCCAATGGGATTTTCGTGTCGTTTCACTGCTTGAATGGATAAGAAGAACGAAACCATTTACATGCTAGACAGGCGTGTTCTGTTTCAATAAAGTTCCATGAACTGACACGCCGTACAATTGTTGTGTCTTTACATAATTATGCAAATACTAAAATAGCAATGAATCTGAGTAAAACCTGTATTTATATAAAAACTGAGCATATCTTTGATTTAAGTCAAAATATTTTCACCACAAAAATACATTCTTTCTGCAGCACGATGAACATGTGTATTAAGATTGTGTAGTTGTTATAACAAAAAATGAGCTTCTCAATAGAGAATTGGTTTTCATATCCACTTCACAGATGTAACATTTCTTGTTCTACTACTACTACTACTACAACTACTACTACAATTACTACTACTACTACAACAACTACTACTACTACTACTTCTTTTACTACTACTACTTCTACTACTACTACTTCTTCTACTACTACTACTACTACTACTACTACTACTCGTACAACTACTACAACTACTACTACTACTACTACTATTACTACCACTATAACAACAACATCTACTACTACTACTACTTCTACTACTACCACTACTACTTCTTCTAGTACTACTTCTACTAATACCACTACTACTACTACCACTACTACTTCTTCTAGTACTACTACTATTACTATCACTACTACATGTACTACCACTACTACCTACTCTTTTACTTCTGCTACTTACTTCTACTAACTACTACTACTTACACTACTACTCACATTAACTACTACTACTACTAACTACGACACTGCGATTACTTCTACTACTACTACTACTACTACTACTAACTACTTCACTGTAATTACTACTACTAACTAACTACTATTACTACTACTACTACTACTATTACTACGACTACTACTACTACTACTACTATTAATACTACTACAACTACTACTACTACTACTACTACTACTACTATTATTACTACTACTACAACAACTACTACTGCTACTACTACTACTACTACTACTACTACTACTACTACTATTACTACTACTACTAGTAGTACAACTACTACTACTACTACTATTATCTTCTGCAATAGTTATTAGAATTAATAATGTGAATGTACAATTCATTGCTTCGATGTTTACTGTCCAGCCCCTACATGATATATGCACTCGTCGATTAGTAATTCCATTTATTGCTAGTAATACATGTATTATATTGTGCGTCATGTATCTGTTTATAGTCAGAGTTTACCCGCTGTGTCAATCAGCTGTTTACAGCCCAGTTTTGTAAAGATTTTAAGATACTTCAGGGATATGAATTATGAAAATAATAATACTTAAAATGTTAACAGTCCCTCACAAAAGTCTAGGTGTGATAGAATCCAAACATGGCTGCTGTTTTGGTATATTTAAAACGTCTAGGTATTAATGCATCTAAGGCATATATTGAACTCCACATACGATGGAATTTTACATTTTTTCAGAACCCATAATTTACCTATATTTCTTACATATAAGACATCCGTAAACATAATGCGTATTGTGTATTTTCATTATAACGTTTGTAATTGTGAAACCTAACAAAGATACCAGTCTAAGGTTAGATACAAATAATAATGTGTCGTTGAAGCATATATTTGTCCTCTTGACAGTTAACGGATATATGAGTAGTTTGGTAAAGAACACAGCCATCAGAGCTATAAATAAAGTAAACTGCCAAATAGAAATTATAGAAAGGACGTGACAGTAAAATTACACAGATAGAATAAAATACCTGTCACATCATCAACAAGTTATAGAAATTGTACGAATCGATAGGTTGACTTTTACGCCAGGACATAAGTGACGAAACTATGCGAAGTGCATAAGCGATGAAATACATTTACGCAAGCTCTTCCATTGTCTGTTTAACAGAACATTCCAATTAAGAATCATGTATATCTAGATTATATTATTTGTTGTCACTGAAACATGCAATCGGAAAAAAACAACATGATCAGGTAAAACATTATAAGGAAAATCTCACCCGGGATCATTACCTGGGTGAAATATGGCGCAATATGGACTTCTGTACGGTATCAGTTTTTGTCAGTATTCGTTACTGTTTACTTACCACGTTTGTCTGAAAGCTATAGAGCAGAATTGACATGAAATAACGAGTTTCTATATCGTTTGGAACATGTTTTAAATTTATAAAATCTAACGATACCTTTATTTAAATGTAAGGAAACGAACAAAATTATTTTAAAATGTTCAAAATACGCAATCTATTTTGTAACGCTTAGTTAAAAAAGCTAATGGCACCAACAACAACAACAACCTCCCCCTAACAACAAACAAAAAAACAAAAAACAAACAAAAAAACAACAACAACAAAACAACGACAACAACAATATTTAGTACATTCATAACTCATGTTCTGTTAAACTGTACGTTATGATAACTGCTCATTCGGCCATTTAACGTTTGAATGACGTGTGATCATCAGTTCAGTTGAACTAAACATGTTTAGGATTTCCTGACGTCAAATGATACATGTTTTTCTCCCAACACTTTTCAAAGCAATGATATAGAAAATATCTATTACGATAAACAAACCATTTAAAAACTGTTTTATTTGCATTTAAATTGTCACCAAATATATGTAATAAATGCTCTGCCTTGAAAATTATGTTTTAATGCCTCTCTTCTAAGGGCTACAAATTCCAGGCCAGATTTCAGGTATCGGATAAACATACCAACACTCGCAAGGCAGTTTTTTACATGTCTGAGCTAAGTAGTGTATTAAAGTCCTGTTTATCTATACCAAAGCTGCACAAATTAAACAAATATTCTCTGCGTACTTGGGTTATCTGTATAGTATGGCATTTTGGTCTGTTGGTTTTGGTTCTCGTCCGTTTTGACAGAATGTTGTCCCACGAGGCATTTGCGCTGAGAGAGATCTGGACTGTCAAAATACTTGAGAAGATAAAGTAACGTAAACTATAGCTCGCTAACTTATATCTATGGTCATCTGTCTCATCGCCATTTAGAACAGTCTTGCAATTTACAATTATATATATTCATATTTAGGAAAAAAGACACAACGTGCATTTTATGGCGAGCTAATTGTCCCGTATTTGTTTCTTTCGTGTCTATATTTATCCACTATTGACTGTTTTTGTAAGCAAGAGTTTATGTCCTTAGACTACGTGCATATTTCAGGACATCATTTATCATAATATCACAATAAAAAAATAGATGAAAGAAATCATGGTATTCACAATCAATGAGAATCCTTCCACGACAAAAACAACAACAACAAAAAACAACAAAAAAGACAACAGCATGTGCTATAACGTTGTCAAAAATAATGGGAACACGTTCATATTTTTTTCTTTTGACATAGATTATCTATTTTACTATTTTTGGAGTGATAAGCTTTTTTAATAGAAATATTTGTACTGCGAATAACGGCGTTTGAAACTTATTAGTATAATATATCAAGTTAGTAATACTCAAAAAAGCAAGTGTACTTAATCATCTGAAGTAGCCTCCATGCTGACCGGTCTGGGAAACCCCATCATCTGAAGTAGCTTCCATGCTGACCGGTCTGGGAAACCTCATCATCTGAAGTAGCCTCCATGCTGACCGGTCTGGGAAAACTCATCATCTGAAGAAGCCTCCATGCTGACCGGTCTGGGAAACTCCATCATCTGAAGCAGTCTCTATGCCGACCGGTGTGGGAAACCTCATCATCTGAAGTAGGCTTCAATGCTGACCGGTCTGGGAAACCCCATCATCTGAAGTAGCCTCCATGCTGACCGGTCTGGGAAACCCCACCGAAGTAGCCTCCATGCTGACCGGTCTGGGAAACCCCATCATCTGAAGTAGGCTTCATGCTGACCGGTCTGGGAAACCTCATCATCTGAAGTAGGCTCCATGCTGACCGGTCTGGGAAACCCCATCATCTGAAGCAGCCTCTATGCCGACCGGTGTGGGAAACCTTATCATCTGAAGTAGGCTTCCATGCTGACCGGTCTGGGAAACCCCATCATCTGAAGTAGCCTCCATGCTGACCGGTCTGGGAAACCCCACCGAAGTAGCCTCCATGCTGACCGGTCTGGGAAACCCCATCATCTGAAGTAGCTTAAATGCTGACCGGTATGGGAAGCCCCGTCATCTGGAGTAGCCTCCATGCTGACCGGTATTGGAAACCCCATCATCTGAAGTAGCCTCAATGCTGAGGAATGCTGGGAAACTCCATAATCTGAAGTCTCATGCAGGTTGGAAAACCTCTTTCTCCAATCTCCAACAGTAACAGCTATGCGCCCCATCCATTCTGTCTTTTACAAGCGGTTTGTTAGAAACAAATTAGTACAAGTAATCTATAAAAGTAATTGGCGGTCGTGGTTCGTTTGAAAAATTGCACTGTAACACATAGTAGCAAATATGCCCAAAATAAATAAGTAATCATTCTGAGAAGTTCATTTAAAATTATGTTCGTAAACATAAATTATTTGTACAATTACCGGAATACAGGTCTTCAAGTGGGGTTCCAGCTGTGCATGCGCATACTATTTAGTAGAAACCGCCTAAGAACTATGTTGTTAGCTACAACAGTACAGACCACCTCCCTTATACGTTTACATCACAACATATAAAATGTCATCTCAAAATAATTTCCGGACTGAGACAAGTTAATGCATTCCTCACTTCACGATATCAATCAAATTGACAGTCAATAAAGTCATAAGATCTAAGACCTACTTTATCTTGATATATTTAGCTTCTAACTGATTTGTATATACACGTGAAAGTGTGTTTAAAGGGCAAATTATGCTAGTAATAACACATACAAATTGACTGGATGATCCTCCATCGTTGTATAACTAATATACAAGGAATTGGTGATCTACAGACGTGCTCAACATATGTGCAAATTGAAGACAGTCTAATGACCATAACATTTTTATGCATGAGAGGTTTAGACTGTTTTTGCCTATCAAGTAATAAACACTTTAGACATAGACATTTGAAATTCCTGAATCAGAAATGACCCACAAAGTAACTGCCGCAACACACACACGCGCACACACACACGCACGCACGCACGAACACACACGGAAGCACGCACCGGCACGCAGACATGCGCGCGCACACAGACACAAACACACACACAAACACACGAACGCACGCACACATACACACATTGTTTCCTAAATCTTAACTCTATATTAACTAGTTCCTATTACACGTCGTCGCTTGCACTTTCTTATTTCAAACTTATCTCGTTAGGAACTGTTAACTTTCCAACGCTTTTATCTCTGTGGCATACTGTCTTATATTTATAGTTCATTACTGTTGTAATGCTTGCACTATGCTGCTGATTATTTTATTAGTTTCTCTTAAGTGCACTATTTAAGTTACACCATTTATCTTTGAGAAAATTAACTTTATAAAGTGCAAGGTCGGAGCTCATCAAACCAGGCTTAAGAACTCCAGTTGTGCTCTTTGCCGACTGACCGTTTAGAAGGAGTAACAATTGTTTTCTTTTCTCTATGTGAATTATGAAACTTTAACAATTAATTGTATGTGCATTTGTCCAGCATTACTTAGAATTTTAATGTTTCAGAATTCTGGTAGGACATTTTCATATTTTCCTATCATGTGTTATTTTAAAAATCATAGTTAACATTTTTCTTAATTAACAACAATTACACACAATTTAAAACAGGCGATGTTTCTCCACAAAGAATCGCAGTGAAAATAAAACCGAAAGTTCCGCTTAAAGACGTATTATGCTTAGTATTATTTCTTTACATGAATTGATTACGGCAAAAGAAGTACATCCACGATTGGAAAAGAAACAGCAATGGGCGATTGGGTTTTGAAACATATTTAATTTTAGCTTAGAAATGTTAAAAACAATAACATTAAACTGACCAGCACCGACATTTCGTTGTTGTGTTCTGGCTTAAAGTTGGTTTTTTAATGTATACACTTTATAAAACAGTGTGTGTGTTCAGTTACCTATATGTTAGATAAAAAAAAACAGTAATTTCATAAGCTTATGAGACAATTCAAATACTACATCACGACAAAAATCCTATATGTGCATTTCAGTTTTCATTGGAAATTACAATGCAGTGTTTATTCACAAAACGTTATCGAAAAATTGGCACTTCGAATTTATATGAAGAAAGACGATGATTGTTCTTCTTGGATATCATCGTCTGCTTACTGTTATGTAATTTATATGCGTGGCTTAATAAGTATTTTTCTTTAGCTTAAGCAACACTTTGGGAAAACCACTAACGTTACTTAAATCTGTAAACGTACGTAAGGTAAACAAGACAAGTTCCTTAATCATCAAACACGCTTCCATTTATTTGAGTAAACCCAATAAAACAGCATTACTGTAGTGTGCATAAAACGGTCGGAAGTAGTCAGGCCGCATTCTCCAAATTATTATATTTTTACTAAAGACCTATAATGGCCAATTTATTGTCGTGTCCTCAGGGAAACAGATAATTATTGTCATTTTAGAGTTTGAATGGGCCTCATAAATTAAACATGACTGTCTGGGTTGATCGGAACCAGTCAAGGGATGTTCATAAAATCATCAAATAAATCACTTCCGCAAGATCTGCCTGAGTATAGAACAAATAAATCAACTAACACATTCGCCAATTTGACAAATCCGTTTGACGTAATTAGGGAAATTGTATGAGCAAATTCAGATAAACGGGACATATGCTTTTCTATAATGATGTTCTCCACTCGTTTTCGGCTTAAAAATTTGTTACTTAAACCCTTTAAATGAACCATGACAAAAATGTCCAATTAAAACGTTAACGAATAAAACTGATACAATATACTTGGTCTTTTAACAACTTTAACGGATATATAAATATAAACTAAAAGGATAATGCCACTATTTGCACGAAGCAAACACATTCACAAAAATGCAACACCTTTTACAAATGCAATACTCAGACTACCAAATGGCTAAAGATATATATATATATATGTGTGTGTGTGTGTGTGTGTGTGTGTGTGTGTGTGTGTGTGTGTGTGTGTGTGTGTGTGTTTTTGTGTGTGTGTTCTTCTTATACGACGTATTATTTAAATTCCACGCGATGATTTTAAATGGGACACTAGATGTATATAAATACCATATAACACGGAGGGCCATAACTGTATTGTCAACCTTAAGATGGTAAATACCGAACTGCAATTTGTAGCGGGCATTACCATATCGAGGTCAATGCTTTACATACTTTCAACAGCCATAAGATTCATATGTGCAAAGGTATATTGTGTGCACCGTTGTTTTCAACATTACTATCTTACTATCTTTGCTTAAAACGGCAGCCCATTGTAGTGAAGCAGAACAAAGACGTCTATGAGTTCACATAAGGTCATATGACTTTTTTTTATTCACACTGGAACCTAAATCCCAAAAGCAAAACAACAAAAACAACAAAAACGATCTAACAAGAAAATTCATGGCCTAAAATGACCGATTGCTTCATGCTTGACGTCTTTGAGTTCACGTGAGTTTGTATGACTTTTTCTATGCACACTGGACCCTAAATCCAAAAGTCAAAACAACAAAAACAGCAACAACGGTCTAACAAGAAAATTCATGGCCTAAAATGACCGATTGCTTCATTCGTGTAAACCTTCCATTCCATTTAACGTCTTTGAGGAGTGTATGTGTATTTGCCTACAAAATAGTTACTTGTTAGAAACGTAACCGCTTTCCAAAATTGTAAACCACTTGGGGACGATTTAAAATTCATTTTTCTATGTCCGGCTCAAACATTTTAGTTTATAACGCTATATTTAGTGCTATCGATATAAATCTTAAGTACAGACGATGTCTTTATTTCATTTACCGTGTATTTTAACTCTTTTGCAACGTAGTGTCTAAAGCCTCTGAACAACAGTAATTTATGGGTTTCCTTTTATACCTCACTATTTTTATTAGCACCGCCATTTTCCTTTTCATTTGATAAGTAGGTAAATAAGAAAAGGTCCTATCAAAACTTCCACGGATATTTAAATTTTATCTACCAGTAGACAAAGGCAAACAAGGTTAATACAAATGTAACAAAACTCACAGAGATGAGACATAACGCACATGAAGAAAAACCATCAGTTACCGCCTTGGAACGGTCAAAACATACTATTTTCTTTGTTTTAAGCGCCGGTATGCCGAATCTTAATAAGCTCTCATTCATATAGAAAAGATACATAACGTCAGTCGATTATGACATTACGGATGGCATTCATATGGAAATTTAATTTTTAATCGTCAAGTGTTGTATTAACTTTTAAATTGACCCATCTTAGAAAAGTAAGTACACCTTAAGTTTCCTCAAAGAGTTGTTTGATGTTTTACCCGGATGCGGTGACCTCGAAATAAGTGTGGAAATGGCCTGTATGCACCTGCCTGTGTAAAAAGATATACTTACAAGTCTTACGTTCGTGAGTGCATCTTTTTCAGGTCTATATTTCACTTTTATTTATAACGATTTTGTAAACAACTTGGCATATCAATTCACCTTTATGGTGCTGACATTTGCTACACAGGGTTCTTGCCCTACATTTTAACACTATTTGACATTTTGTATTCTGTTTCTTTTAAAAAGCACACACACAATACAATACTACAATTCAATTAAACCAGTAGTGTTTTATTTGGTGTATCTTGTCCTTAGCGTATACTTCTTTTGCGATATAATGTCCAATATCACCATAAATGCTTCTGTTCACTTAAGTCTTTCTTACAAGACAGTGCTTCCTTTTGTGAGAATAAATACGTATCAGATAAATTATTATGTTTTCGTTTATTTCATAAAAATCATTACAATGTAACATCCGCAAAATTTCTACTTTAACAGGATTTTCACTTCGGAATATCTGTTACACGAAGTGCAAAACTTCAATTAAGGCATTCTTAGAGAATAAACAGAAAAGCAAATTGTTGTTACTATGTTGGTTTTCATTATACATAATTGTTACATTGTTACAAACAATCCTGTAAAAGCTAGAAGACGGTTAAATTCACTTGAATGCCCAAAACAAGGACGTTACAAGTGTGCACGGCATTGTCCTCCCCATTTTCTTGTCATTTGCAATGCGATATCATTTCAACCGCCGACACAATTTTATCCCAAAAAGTGCTACTGCACTTATTTTCAACACGTATGCTTTTTTTAACAATGCGAATCGAAGTAAGTGTCCAAATATTTATTAATTTATTATATACGTACAGTACAGCATAAGGTTTTACGAAGGTTTGAAACAAACAGTAATGAAAGTAATTTAAGTGAATAAATGTAATTAAACAATAGTAAAATTATTGAATACTGGTAAATTAAGTTATTCCAACTTACTCCATTAATTTAAAATTTGAACCTAACATTAATGAGAAGCAACTGTATAAAGTATGAACAGACATGAAAAGGAACTGATTTAACATTGTTAAGATATCTCTGTTTTATTTTTTACGCACGCAAGCGGTTTTGGTTTTCGTGAGCATTTTTAAATGTTACTATGCTACAACATTTGTCATTTAATTGATAACATTTGTATTTTTACATTCTGTAATAATATCCGACAAATAAACTGAAATAGTTACTAAATTGACAACTGCCTCCAGAAGTCTCAATGCCGGAACAGATTTTCGTCGAAGTTCATCTCGTGAATAGATATAAAGCATTCATATTCTAGACAGAGTGCGGTATTGAAACGGTTTTATGTCAAACTGGAATAGCATACACTTGATGGACCTAACTGCAGTCGTGTACGGTGAAATGTTGTGGAAACATCTAATAGTCCACACACGCAACACAGGTTAAATAAAATAACATCAAGAATCAGACAAACTCTGAGTTTTGCAACATTCATATTTTCAGTGTTCGTTTTCTGATAAATCATTTAATATTTACGACGGGGCAACAGTAGAAAGTATGTCTATGCGTTTTGTTCGTTATTCAGCATTTCTATTCAACATTCTAAACATATCAGAAACCACGGAAATCGGTGATCTTTAGGGGCACCAATCTTTATCAACGAAGATACACACTATTATTTCAATTTCTATAGGTAAATAAGAAAATGCCCTATCAAAATTTCCACAGATATTTAAATCTAATCTACCTCTAGACAACGGCAAGCAGAGTAAATGTAAATGTGACAAAAACCACTGAGTTGAGATATAAAACACAAAAAGAAAAAAAACATCTGTTACCGCGATGGAACGGTCAGTCGACAACAGGACCGACTGGTGTGCTTAAAACTTGTTTAAGGAGCGCTCGAAGCTCGCACTTCCTGAAGGTTTTATTATCAAACAAAGAGTGTGAATAAAGATATTCCGTCAAAGTAAAACAACTAACAGAAAGCACCTGCATCGAGAGTTAAAACAGATACAATGAACTTATAAACATACCAAAAATCTAGTAATAAAATAAACTATCAACAAATGTCTAAACAATAAAACACAAACACCAACATTGCACAAAAACTGTTGTTTTTTCTACCACCTAAAACAGATTGCCCTTAGTGTGACGTTTTAGGTTTGTGTAGCTGGAACAACTAACAATAATCAAAAATTCATGTTTAACATACATGTATAGCTAAAGTGTTGTGTTTAATGTTGATGTTTTCATTTATTTATGTATGTGTGTGTATATATATTTTTACGACCTGTGTCGCTATATAAGTTTTATAAATAAAATGGCATGTTTACTAAACGACAAAATGGTGTAATAGAAAGGACAAGCCAGCAAAAAACGTATACAGTAATGTTCTATTTTAATAAAAAAAAATTATGGCGTTATGACACAATAACAAATAAATCAGACACGATTTGAGAAGGCAAAATAAAAGTTAGCTTACAGTTTGTCCCTTTAGAAGGTGTCCCTTTAATAGTCCAATTAATAATCCATACGTATATATGGGGCGTATTTCTTGTTGTCAATGAAGACTTTATACATTAATGATGTACCTAGATATTGTGTTATTGCATCTAAGTCGATATAATCTCGTTATAAGCATACGCCGTCTGTGTATCATCAAGCGTGATCAAGGACGCCTTTTCCTACACAAAAGCCGTTCCTAGGCTATTCAATATCTCTTCCATGGTCTCGCGGGCGCCATCATTTGAGCTCCAGCTTTCATTGAAGACCACATAGTCCACCAATATCCGGATACAGTATATAATTCATTGCAGGCATCCAACACCTGTCGATCTCAAATAATATTATACCAGGTTCCTATTGTGTAAGGAGCATGCTTCAGTGGCTACAATTGCTTCACAGAGTAAAGTCAATAATAACTGGTTTTGCAGCTAATTTTGTGATGCAAGACGCGCTTTATTAAAAGTTAAAGGATAGCTGATCAGGTGTCTTTATATAGAAGCTATTCACAAAATATCAAATCTAAATCTTAAATAACCTTAACTGTTCAGTGTTGTTTGCTTTGGACTGCATGCCAAATAGACGAAATACTACTACTACTACTACTACTACTACTACTACTACTACTACTACTACTACTACTACTACTACTACTACTACTACTGATAATTATAATAATTATAATTATAATAATAAAAAATATTGTGATAATTGTAATAATAATAATAATATATATTAGCTTGATTCAATGGAATTTATTATGAAATAAAAACAAAAATACTGACCGAATCAAATGGTTTTCTGTTATTGTAAACATTTGTTCATATATACAATGCGTACAACAAACTTATCTTATTATGAAAATGTACAACTTGATGAATACTTTTTTGTTACAACTATAACAATCAATACATAGGGTTACTTTTGTGAAGTTGAAATACTTCAGCCCTAAAGATGAAATTAATTTTCTCACAAATATATAGAAAAACATCTATCGTAATTGCAGTGTTAAACACATCTTAAGACCATTGTCTAATTGTTTATTTAATTAACAGAGAATTGTCTGTTATAGTGTGATAGTGCAAAAAAGTCATATTTTACCTATTTTAACAGGTTTTCAGTCATGCGAACATACAATAATACATTAACAATGTCCTTTTGTCCTAGCTAAGTTAAAACTTTAATCTTTAAGCTTACGTCTTCCGATGGGACGGTTTGTGAAATTTCATTTTATCCACTGATAAAAGTTCGTGATTACTTTAGGACCAAGTAACTTAATCTGTGTCTAAGATTGACCGACTTTTAATCTTTTATCTTGTGTTTCGCGATACTTACCTAAACCTTCTAACATTCACGACCCACAAACACAATACCAGCATTTGTATTTGTATTCGGGAATCTTTAAAAATAAAATTAACAATCTATTATTGCAGATAAATATTTGCAACTGGACACATACCAGTATTCATAATAAAAATATAAACAATAATTAATCTTGACATTGATTTCGTATGTTAAAATTTGCCACACCTCTATGGACAACTTTAATTGAACTTGAATTTTACTCTCATTAGTTAGTTAGCAATAAACCAGAACAAGGACTTCGGCTTGCATGTTTGCATGTTTTTTGTTAAGCCTAATGCACATGTCTTTTTTATAACAAACGTAAACCCTTCTAACCACATATCATTGTTCTAAAACTTATGGCAATAAAATGTATTTTCTACAATCAGTGCTTGTTCTGCATTAAAAAACACAGTTGTGCATTCAAACATCTTCAACAACAAGAAATGCTATTATCAAATCTTATAATGCAAACTCTGAAAGAAAACGTATTGTTTAACCTATTGACATATATTTTATGAATGCCATTGAATGCGTGAAGTCATGAGTACAACTATTGCAACCTAAAAGTGTGTTATTATTTTCAATCAGAATTCTCATACACCCACTTCCAGTCTACTCATGTGTTTATAGTATACATCTGACTTTCAGCACTGTTCCTTAACCAAACATACAGACGGCTAGAGTCTTCAACCCGAACATATCACAACGTACGTCGAACTTAAACAGATATCAAAGTTGGACAAAGAACTGGACAAACCATCGCCTTTGACAGATGTTGATTGGTCTTTGCTGCATCAGGGAGGTTGTCAATGACTTTAGAGTAGATTGTGTTTGTAATAAAACGTCTTCAGATGCTGACTCCATATATCATAATTCTTCATAGAATTTCAATTAACACTTTTTATATCATGTTTTAACAATCACGCATATTATTTCAGCAGACACGCATGCATATTTTAAACAAACATAAGTATATTTTTAAGATACACGAATGCCTTTACAACACACACAAAGGTTGGCGACACTTGTGAATACTCACATGCCTAATAAACTGAACCTTTCAAATTATTTAAACGCTCTTGCATACTCCATAAGTGTGATAGAAACTCTTGATACATTGTAGTAAAGGTAAATAAAATCCGATCACTTTTGTAGCAAACATTTATAAGATTTATTTAATGTACAGGTGAAAAAAAGTTTTCTGTTATATAGTACAATGTAATATAAGAACCAATCACAATAATTTAACTGAAAAACGTAACTATTCTGTTTTTAAATCTTAATGTAGGTACCTCGAACATTTCGTACAGATGAGACCGTAGAATAGTTGATATGCTTATTCATAATATGTTTCACTTTGACGGGATGTTGTTATTTAAACTGTTGTTTTTTTTTGCTAGAAAAACCTTCAGGAAGTGCGAGGTTGGAGCGCTCCACAAACCAGGTTTATGCATCCCAGTTGCCCTTTTGCCGATTGACCGTTCCAAGGCGGTAACTGATATTTTTCTTTTTGTGAGATATTTCTCGTCTCTGTGTTTTTGACACATTTGCATTTACCTTGTTTGCCTTTTTCTACTAAAAGATAAAATTTAAATATCTGTGAAAATTTTGATATGAACTTTTCTTATTTACCTATTATTCTACAAAGTGTGCGCACGTGCATAAATCTCAGGTCATTGTAACACATGTATCATTTCCGGATTACCTAAATCGATATTTGCTTTCAATATGAAAATAAGTTTCTTTGCTCCCTATGTTAACTGAAATCGAAAAATGTATGATGTAGAAGTTATGTTTTGGAAGTGTGGATTAGAAAGAAAAACAAAAGCAAGTCTAAAGATTAACTTAAATGATTTTGCAAATATAAAATAAATTTACTGTTCACAGACCTCAAGACACATATTTTGCACTTTTTTATATTAAAATCCAGACAAATCTTGTTCTGTTGCATACTTTTCAAATTTGCTTAACATGTAATTCAATATAAATGTAAATTCAATGTCCCCTAAGGATACATTTAATCGGTTTTGGAATTGTCCTGTTGACTCAGTCACGCATGTGTTCTAGACGAAATTTAGCAATAATAGCATTTTTATATTGTGTATTATGCAGACACATTTGTTATCCGAACTGAGAAAAAGTACCGGTAGTCAATTTATACAAAATATTATAAAATATGTGAACAGTTTTCATAACAATTTAAAGCTCTGATGATTATAGCCAGCACAAATAATTCCTATGGGCATTGAAACCTATAACAACATTTGAAAAAAGCACAGGACAAAGATGTACAGTTGCAAACCAAATGTAGAAAAAATAACAAATCTGTGTTGAGTCATTAAACAAACAGAGCAAGCCAAACAGTTACCGCATTAGAACGGTCAGTCGGCAAAAAGGACCGACTGGGAGGCTTAAATTGGGTTTAAGGAGCTCTAACGCTTCCAGAGATGTTTCTTAAATAAAAGCAATGAAAAGCTGTTTGAATAAAAATGTTCAAGCGCTGACGTTACGACACATCTGCTGATTGTTCTACATTTCATACTTTTTTTATATAAGGTTATATAAGGGTCGGCATTTCCATTCAAATTTCATCTTGGCGCCGCTATATTGCCCTACCATGACGCAAAATGTAGGTTCCTAAATTGGGCCCCTAACAAGCGCATATTTATATATTGTTACTATTCACTAAAACATTTGTTATGAGTTTGTTTCGATATAACATAAGCGTAATTGCGCGTGAATTTCACATCCTAACATGTCTTCCCATTCTTTCTAACATTGGACACCTACATAAGAACACTGTGAGAAAGACGTTTAGCCTATAAAAGGAGTTCAATGTTGATTTTAATATTATTACCGCATCCCCAATGTAATAATATCCCCGTCTCTTTTGTAGTTTACGTTAATCTGCGGTCATATGGATTATTTTAGAATTCTTTAGGAAAACCGCCCTGTAAACAGTTTTTATTTTAATGACAGGCAATAAAACTTTGCAATTAGCTTTGATCTGTAGTGACAAGTACGCTCAAGATTTCATCTATAAGTATACTAGGCAGTTTGGCATTGTCGATTTGCATTCCGTTATGTTGTATTCGCACGAGGAGAGAATGAAACGATGTGTATTGGGTCTTAAGCTTTGTCCCTTCCCGCATAATTACGAAACAATAAGAATAAGGTCATCTGCTTAAGGTCCGTGATCAGACTCTAAATAGCTTTGTCGGGTTACATGGACAATCAAACCAATTGCATCCTAGGGGAATTCACTGGATGTGGAAGGTAAATGTTTGGTCCTTTTATTTGTTTATGTTACTTTGATACGAATGTGAAGTCTATATAGGACAAAGGTTATGATTAGATTAATTTATATTTTATAACCTCCTTATATTTATGTTTCGTTCCTACTGGACGTATTCCATGTGTTCTCGCTCCGTATGCTCTTATTTTGACCAACTCAAAGCGAATATTGCATCACTTTTCGCGGACGACAGTTTCACTTGAAAGACATCTGGATAGCGTCGAATAGTGAATATGTACTAGATTTTTGTGAAGATCGACGAGAATTGTATGACCGATGGTTAAAAAAAATCGGGGACATGGAATTTATATCCAGCATCAACAATAGAACAGCTCTACGACTGTCTTTCGAACAAAAACACTTCTTAATAGAAATTATCTACACTCTACATTGTTTTGTTGTTTTTCATCAATATCTATAAAAAGTTGAATAGAACCCGTTGTGTTAGAAATGTGCAAATCTTGGTTTACAATGATGTCGCGGTTTTTACAATTTGACCTCAATTCTAAAATCTCTAAAGTAACTGTTATCTCTGTAGGAACTGGCCCGTTGCTGAGGCAGTAATCTCCCCTACATAGTGTTTATATCTTAGAGCGTTAGTTGTAATTATTGTCTTTTTGCTCAGCAATTTACTCCTGATACAGGTGAATAATGTTCATGTTTTCATGTCGATGGGCTTTTACGGCTTACACATATTTTTGTTTAAGAAAAACCTTCATGAAATGAGAATGTTACTTAGGTTAAAGAACTTTCGTAGATATTTTGCCCGTTTCAAGCCTATGACTTTAAGTTTTTGTGCATGTATGTAATGTCTTTTCTTATGTGTTATTATCACCTTTACATACATTTTTGTCTATGCGATTGTCTGTTTTTTGGCTGTTTAAATAATAGTTAAGCTCATAGGCTTTTTATTTCATATTTTCCTAGTTGCAAAATCTTACAATATAAAAATCAACAGTAAAGGAATAAGCAAAAAATAATCATGTTTAAGGTACAATATGCTCTTATGCGTCGAAACCAGCTTTACTCGCGATGAGGATACAATTCAAATCAATAACGGTCGAAGATTGTGTTAATGCGGATGACATGCAGATTAATATTTAGCCCTAAAAGCCAACAGATTCTTTCTTAAACATTTAAGGTATGCGTAAGATGAAATATTGAAAATAAAACATGATTTTATGGCTCTTCTTCGAGTACAAGGCCTACAACGCAGTATTATTCAAAGGTTAAATCAAGGCGTTTGTGCGGGAACATCTTTCTAATGGGAAACCACAATGCAGCATTGATTGCTGATTTGTTTTTAAACTATTTGAACGTGATTTTATATTGACTTTAACCTCTACCCAAAGCTACATTATAAAGGCTTTGATTTCAAATTGAGACTATCGTGTCGATACTGTTACTAGAGATATTCCTTTCTTTAATGAAATGCTCCGTCTGTCCAACACGTTCTCGAAAGAAAGCAAATAACTGACAATAAATTGCAGTATTTCTAGGGCTTGAGATCCCTATTTCCAATGGCATTGTCTCTACAAATATCTATGACAAGAGAGATGATGTCAACGTCAATATTGTAAATCACCCATACCCTGATACTGATTAAACTCATGCTGCTACCTCCTTTGGTATTAACAAATCACTACTTACAATGTTTCTACAGGTTTATACTAAAGTTTAAGCTTTCAATGCTAGACAGCAGTGTATAAGGTTTAGGATTTAATAAATGAAGAAAGGCGTTTCCACAATTCTTTTACCGCAGTCATTTTATTGCTTAAAACATGTATGCTGTAAGGCATAAACCATCCTGTATTTTATGGAAATGTTTTACAAAGGATAAACAAAATCAATGCTCTCAATAAAATGTCAGACCTATTTGCAAAAAAAAAAACAAGCCGGTAATCGCTCCTTGTACTGCATTGCTTGCATTTAGTTCTTTTACAGTTAGATTGTTTGGACTACGTAAATACTATGACTTAAAGCCATAACTTGGAAAGTAACTGCTGGAATTCTGTCCATTCGTCTCTCCAGCCGACTCTATATTTGTGAGCAATATCCATGACCTTAACGTGACATTACACAAGGTATAATTTCGATATTTTATTTGTCATATATATTATGCCATTTGCGGATATGACATCGGCTTATTTTAACAAAACATACGTTTTTATTCACTATTGTCTCTTCACAACACTACATTTTGTTTGATAAGTTTTAGATTGTCTTTCTAAAGATTTACTATCTCTTTAAAGTGCACATTTTATATTTTATTGTAAGACGTCATTTTTTTTAATTTATAACATCACTTCTTTTATTTCAAACTACTCCCTTCTTTGGAACTGTTAGGAGGCCATGGCGTTTATCTTTGTGCAAATGTTGTTAATTCATGATAATTAAGATTTTTGGTGAAAGTCAATGTTATTCATTTACCTGTTGAAACTACGATGCACGTGTTTGCTGCTAGATGTTTTACTTCAATATGATATCTTATTTACACTTTGCATTTGTGAGAAAACATCCAAGAAGTGCGAGGTTGGAGCGCTCCACAAATCAGGTTTAAGCACCCTAGTCGTTCCATTTGCCGGCTGACAATTCCAGACTGCTGTTGCTGTTGTGTTTTTGTTGTGTGTAATGAGTCTCATTGCTTTAGTTACTTTTATATTTACTCTGTATACCTTTGCCTAGCTGTACTTTTTAACAGATGAGGTAATTCTTACAGGACCTGTTTCTATTTTCCTATTCTATATTTGATTAGAACAATAGATTTGCAATCTGGATTAAAAATATTACTTTCAAACTAGGTACGAGTACGAAAATAGACCTTGCTCATGATTATTTAAGGCTTGTGTTAATAACAATACGAAGCGACATAACAAGCCATTAATAAACGTAAGTCCTAAGGAATGTGAAGTGTACATTAATAGCAGAAAGACATGTCAATATTGAGTTTAAGTCGTACGGAATATGCAATATGCATCATTTTAGAACTTCTCTTTTCGAAAGTCGTGTAGCTCACTGTTCTCAGTTTCGCGTGAGGGTTAAAGTCTTTAAGTATTATGGATATCCTTAAAACACAAAGTACGGCTTTAAGTATCTTGCACTGTTGTAGGAAATAAATATTTGCGAATATCAACAGTTGTCAACGGTTAGATTCGCTACCCTTGTTAGACAGTGGCCTGATACCGTCCGCTGTATAAATATATGCATATGTACTTTTTATTGACTCATGTATGAATGCTGTTAAGTTGTTTGATAGATTTAAACTGGTGTACAATTTATTCTAATTGGCGGACATTGTTAGGTACAAAACAAAATCATGTTTATCACAATTTTTATCTACGAGATGCTTACAGACTGATATTTAATATTATGTGATACATGCCATGATTACTGGATGCATAATTTCCTTCGTGATATAAAATTTACATCTTCACACCAGTATTTGACTTATTCTGTGCTACCTACATTCAGAAACATTGTTTGGCAAATATTGGAACCAGTCAAAGTAACTAGACTCGGGGGTTAACCACATTAATGTTGAATGTCAGCGCAACTACACTTTTCGATCGAGAGAGAGAGAGAGAGAGAGAGAGAGAGAGAGAGAGAGAGAGAGAGAGAGAGAGAGACTTTATATGATCACTTCAATCGTCTTTTAAGAAGACAATTAAATTCGCGACGTTGTAATCGATTAAGCCGTAGATACTTAACGCTGCATTTTCATCGCATAGGTTGTTCAGTCATTGTGAAATAATGAATTACAAGAAAATGAATTTAAATAAAAACATACACCCAGTGCTTGTAAAAAAATGGCGAAAACCATAATTCTATAAACAGTTGTGCCTATCTATTCCATTCCCGTTAAAGCTAGGAATAAGTGTTTGTGATGTTGTTGTTTTTTGTTTTAAATTTTATGTTGTACAGTATTGTTATTAATACAAAACTATCATATCACATTTCGCCACCAGATTCATCAAATTCGCCCGAAAACCTTTGAAACTTATCTTTTTTGTCTGAAAATGTATTGGTTTAAAGCTTGGTCAAATAAATGTTATAACTTACAATTGTGCACGTTGCTGCCAAGTCTCTACCACCATCAGCCTGTAAACGTTTACTACAAAGATGGAGATGTAAATGCTTGTGTTGTTTTCCCGTTTGCGCTAATAAAATGTCGGGTTTCTTTGACTGCAATTAAAGTACACAGTTGGGAAAACAACACTTTGGGTCTTAATCCCGGCAACCAAACCTACAACACGCTGTTTAGCAATAACACGCAAACAATATGTAAAACTACGATTATCGTATCGTGTATCAAGGTAGTTATTGTAGATTTACCTTACAAGAAAAGTAACGTGAAAGTCACAAATGCTATTTTTCTTGAAAGCTGATCAATATGTACGAGAATTCTACAATAAAACATTTCATAACTAGCATAGAAAACATATCAGTTCGCGTGTGATTGATCACGCTTTGTGTCTTCTATCTTTAAAATAAACTAAATGCATATAGAAGCCTTTTAGTATTGCAGTAAATGTTGCAACCGGTATGTACAAACCGTGCCGGTCTCAGCACATGGTAATACTTTGTGAAGCCAAGCAGAAGAGCAATAAACTGCCATATGTGTTGTCCGGGTTCGAATCATGTAGATATATGTTGTTTTTAATCCTGTCTTTTTTGTAACTGGCAATCAAGTGTCTATAAATATGTTTAATGGCCTCATATCCATATTTGAAACTTGTATATAGTAGGCAAACCTGCGTGTCCATATTTATAATATTATATTAGTGTTAAGGGACTATTCTCGTGATTGATATGTAAAGACATATTATTTTGTATTTTCTTTCAAAAGTTTCTTTCAAACTGGGACTGCATGTTGACACAGTACAATTTTGTACATATTGTCTGGCAGAAAGTTATTACAAAACGACAAATAACATTATTAATATATTTTAAATGTTACCGATTACCAAGAAATGTTAAAGTGCACATTTTCGAAAATAATATCTGCTCTAGCATTTCATAAAAAATAGTTACATACTGCTTTACTTGTCGTTTAGTCTCATCTACAAAGCTTGTTATGTGTTAACATATACCTGTTTAAGCTACTTTCCCCTCTGCCTATTGGTCGATCCAAGACGGTAACTGTTGGATTTGCTGTATTGTACACAATGTCTCGTCTTAGTTTATTGTTACTTTTTAGTTAATGGGCATGTGTACATTTGTCTTAGGTTACCTCTTTCAACTTTTAGTAGTATATATTGCAGTATCCACGCAGGACCCTGTCTTTTATATGTTTACAATAGCATGTATGTCAAATGTCCTAGACTAAGACTCTCTCTGATAAAACAATATAATATATTTGCCATAATTACGTACTGTATAGATCGTAAAATATAGGGGACGGTTAATTTTCTGAGTGCTAGTAACACATTTTCGTTGCGAACTTATGAATGGTATGATCAAAGTGTTAATTGACAATGGAAAAACGATAAGCATCACACTACAAATATTATTTGACATATAGGAAATGGGTTTTGCTTACACGTCTATACTATGTTAAATTGACTAGTATTTGTATAACACATTAAAATATACAAAAGTCAGCTCGTACGCATGAATAATATACATGACTGTGACACTGGCCTCAATGTAACCATTAACTTGCTGAATACACATCAATAAAATAAAAAATCCAACTCAAAGCTGAAACAAGTAACCGCTCTGACTATCAGGTGATGAAACTGGCCTATCATTGCTATTCTGTCCTATGTACGGGCTGACAGTTTTCTCCTCTAGCATCAAGAGATGACAGGAACATAGAGCTTATGATACAAATATTATATTGGATTGTTGTTTCAGTGAATGCCTTGACCTTGCTCTTTTGTATTGTATTGACGTTTGCATTGAGATTGATTATCAGTCAACAAAAATATTGAAGGTCTCACTCGACCTTGGGTCAATGCAGAATACGAACAAATTATATTGTGATCAAGTTTTAAAAGCTTCCTAAAAGCGTCATTAATTTGTTTCTGAGATTTTCTAAACTGACGCAAACGAATCATGTACTTTACTTTACTGTATGGAACCAAAACATGAAACAATCGCTGATAAACAGGAAGCTTAGTTGCTTTTTGACATAGGACATACAATACAAAATACGTTTTGTATTTGTCTTGGCCAAATATACCATTGTTGGAAGATAGACCAAGTACAAACTACAAAAGCCACAGGCAGGTATATTTATCATGATTTATCGGACGACCAAAACTGATTTTCCATGCTAACACGACAACGCAAATTATGTCCGCACCACGGAACCTGTGTCTGGAAGCAATGCTGCTGTCAGCTTCCGCTTTGGACATAGGCTTTCCATCATTTACAATTCCAGGTAAATACTGTCGACATCTACATAAATTTACCATACAAAAATACCGACAGACGACATGCTATTAGTTCTCCGATTGATAATATACTTCTATTCGTTTCATTTGTTTTTACGACAACAAAATTGTTGTTGTACGTAATACACCGATAATTAAATAAATATATATAAACATATACATACATACATATATATGTGTGTATATATATATATATATATATATATATATATATATATATATATATATATATATATATATATATATATATATATATATATATATATATATATTTATTTGTGCGTGTGTGTATGCATATGTATATTATGTATATATATATATATATATATATATGAAAGAATGATAAAGAATTACAGTTTTTATTTTTATGAGTTATAATTATATTAAATAACTGATTATCACTATATATGAGTATCAGAACCAAACAAACTTTAAGTATGCAATTAATTTTACATACTTTAACATAAGTGAGTTTTTCCAAACGTAAAATCTATTTATACATTGTTTACCAGTGCAGCTTTTTGGGGACCATTTTCAAGGCTGGTCAGAAACAATAGTAACGTGATGACATTATTTTACGTCTTAACTGATGATAAAAGTGATATACATGTGTTAAAACAAAGCAACATTCGCTCTCTATAGCATTTATATTACAGTATATACATTTTCTATTTTCTTTATTTTTGTATCGTTCTTCTTAGACTGAGCATTCATAAACTGAAAGTCCTTTTCTAGTAAAAGCATTACAATGTAACGGATATCCAACATGTACTCTGTAATATACTTAAATCGTTTGCTCCTGTTTCTCCGTCAATGGAAAGACGATATGGACCTATGGCCATTTTGGAAAGAAAACGATATATATATATAGTGCTTACGGCACAAAGCGAGCAAACCGAAAGATTTTAAATATTCATCGGACGTAGTATTTTTATGTAAGATAACTGAGTGCACTGTGTGTTTCCTACTAACAAGTTAATAAAGCATGCTATATCCGTTAGTTTTTTCTGCACTATCTATGTCCAGTCGTGTTTTACTTAAAAAGTGCATATGCAATTCAAGTTGAAACACTAAAAATATTAGCAACTGCGAATTTTTTTTAAATCAGGTAATATTCTTTATAAACGAAAACTTCTTTTTCAGATTGAGACAAATATACTTTCATCGAAAATAGAAAGTACTTAAAACCAAACCTGTTGATTTTTCGTTCTTGCATGATGCAAGTCATATTGCATATCAATATGTGCATACTAATATGACCATTCTTGGTGAGTGTACAAATGGAAACTTTCAAACAATTATCGTTTCGCCTCTCGGTCACGTTTGCCCCAAGGAAAGTCCAGGAATAAATATAAGAAGTAATTATAATGTATATCAATATGCAGTGACTTAACCGTTCCTAGACAATTATTACCTTCAAAATTGATTAGATCCCTTGGAAAATTAAAGCTTCCTTGGAATTCATTAACAGCAATATTCAGAAATGAGGACAATAAAATGATCTTAATTGGACAAGATTTGCAGAGATTTCACCATAAGTGTACAAATCTTTAAAGGTAAAGTTAAGAAGATTTCAAATTTTTATATATCATGTTTACATTGGGAAATACAGAGGATTGGGGTTAATATTCTTTGTGAAATTAAACATACAAAGTAGTATTTTATTTGAACGTTTGCTATTACATTGATTCTTTTGGCGTTTCTGCTTTATTGTTTCAATACAGTTATTAAACATAATGATGATTAACATAATTGTTTCATTGTTAACAAGACAGTCGACATAATGCATAGGTGGAGAGATGGTTAAAGTCAATGCCCTTGACAGGTATTTGTCTTGAATAACTATTGTGTTTGTCGGCTATCTTTAAGCTTTGGAACAATTTGTTACTTTGAAGCATATTGTTCGTACTTCATTATTTGTGCTTACTTTAAATAGTATACATTTATTTATATATTTAGGGAATGTCGTGGAAGATATATAAAACTATTCCTAGATGTTGTAAATGAAATTTAAACATATGTTAATGCGTAAATAGTTTATGCTAGAATAAGAACACAACTGTACTGCCATGTATGACTTTAGATTCAAATCTGCCTTTTTACATTGTATATAAATTAACAGACAAGACAAAAAAAGATGCAAAGATGTGTGTGTGTGTCTTTGTACTGTATAGCAATGATACACCGTTAATGTCTCCAGTATTGTATTTGAATCATCAGCAGGGCCATTTTGAAAGATTTTAAATCAATAAGCATCAAACGCGCTTCAGCTGGGACTTTACTGATAGCATTGAGCTTAAGAAACGGACACTTTAACTCATTTGTTCTACATTCTAATATAAGGTAGCTCAACAATCGTAAAATTAACTATGACCATGTACTTTACTTGTTAAACGAGTAGAAAATCTTTATTTATTTAATTGTAGAAATGTGCTTAAATTAAATTCAGGCTTGTTGATATTTAGTTGTCACTCTTTAAACCATATAACTTGAGAATGAGCAAAAATATTCTCTGTAAAATGTATGAAAAATCAATCAGAAAGTAAGAGTACGAAGTGTTAGGTCTAAAGTCTGGTGCAGTAGCTTATATACCTAAGAGTTTCGAAGATTGTGATGTTCTAAAAGCTTCGAAGTCGATACTGATACACGATCGTCTGTTGTATCTTGTCATTTGCTATCACAAAGGAAGAGTAAAATTATGTTTATATTTGATAGACTCCTTCTCTGCTTGACTAAACTATTGTGTAGGGTTTGGAACCATATCAAACTAGCGTTTTACCAGAACTGTGTCGACAACTCATATATATGATTACTTAGCATTAAAGAAGTAGTTCATTGATGGATATATGCATTAATTTATGTTTAACTTAATATACTTCAAGCTAACAGTTCTCTGACGTTTATGCTTGGTACACAAGTACGAATTATTGCCGTATTGGTTATACGGCCATACAACTAAATATTGTATAAAACGCGTATGTACATATAAACACAATACTAAACACAATAACAAAAAGATGAGTGACGAAAATTAAGCTCCGTCATTATATATCTTCATTTTCTTCGTTTTCCTGGCAAATTTTAAGATCAACTATTTTTCTGTTTCCCTTACTTACTTATATTTCCTATTTTGTTCCTGAATACCTGATCATTATATTGATTGTATTGGTATTGGTGTATCCATCCTTTCAAGTGATAACTTAGTAGACAATAAATCCAATTGTTAGTTATTTGTTTTGCTGAAATCATGAAATTCATGCATTTTCTTAGAAAAGAAGAATGCATATAAAGGTACATTTTGCTTGTAAAGGTCGCTGACTTTTGTACAACCGAGAAGGGTCCTCATTGTATCTAAACCCTGAAAGAATAAACTGATATGAAATGACCAGTGGATTTGTTCGCTATATGGTAAGGTCGAAGCAATAAGTTTGGTGCTTAAGTAGCTCTGGACGATCTCTAAATAGAGGTGACGTGTTAAATGGATAATGGAGATGGCTATATGTTATAGGGGAATTGATGCAGAAGATTGCTACTTTAGTATTCATATTCAGGTGCTTTGGAATGAACATAAAGTTAATTGAAGAATCTCCGGTATCTGAGATGAAGTTTGGAACTATTAACTTGTCTTGAATAAAAATCAACTTATAAGTATCAAAAACAAAGTTATATGTATAATACCTGCTGTGCTATCCTACCTCGTGGCATTGGTTATTTTGCATGTTGTCTCAACTATAAATGGCACGACCTGAGCAATGAATATAATAACTCCAGTGACTTACAGAAAATATGACGTTGTCCCCGTTTTCATGAAGCCGCAACAACCTGCCCAGTTGTGTAATTTCTAAACAGTGACCTTCAATTATTGTGGAAGACAAAACAATTTCAAGGTTGTAACCATCACTTTTTTCATCTGATATTTTTCTCATTAATAAATTGGAAAACTATGTTGACCTTATTTTGTTGTGGCTTGCAGAGTATGTTACAACCAATTGGAGGTTGCTTAATGCCATGTGACTTTTATCTTCTTGCTGATAATACCTTTCAACATTTTTACAAAGTTTGTTTGAAAAAGTACTGATTTATTTGCTCTAGTTTCTACCGAAAACTTCCTGCAACTTCATTACATTGATGTTATGAAGAGCTACCACTTGGACTATTATATAAACGTGTCATTGATTTTCGAGGAGCTGTTTTGTATTGAATTTCTTTTTACCAGTTTATGTCTTCAAACAGAGGGATATATCAATCTTCGTTTAAGTTTAACAGTTTCTATTTGCACAATATACTAGTTTTGCCATCCAGAATCGTCAAATAATCATAATGATCATGTTAAAACCCATTTTGGCCGTCCATAGTATGTAGTTATATTGAAAAAGCTTGGACTTCTCAGATTAACCTAGAAAGATATCTAAATACAGTCGTCCCTATTGACACCTATCATGGTGCTGCAAGACAAATCAATACCGGTCAAAGGCAGTGCTAATCCGGATATTATTGGAATAATCTTATTGTCTCCAAAAATAAAACACCATTATACCTAGAGGAAAGGTTGAATAGTAAAGAGAAAATCCGGAGTTTTTTGTAATATGCCGTCACAGTAACATTTATTTTTAAACGCAAAATTACATTACATATTCTATGAGAAAGGTTAAATCTAGCCGCTTGGGCTGTTGTCTGTCATGAAAATGATTTAATTATAGCACAAACGATGGCAATGTTATTAATATCATTAAAGTTTTAAACAGTTTCAGAGGCAACTTGAATATAAGATAGTTAATGAAGTCCTTTTACAAGGAAATCAACGATTTAAACGTTTATAACATCGACGACATCTTAATACAAAATAAAAGGCATACAAATTAATGATGTCGATAAACTGATAGCTAATTACAAAACATATGGTAGGTCGACCATCAACTGTGCAATGTCAGGAGAAAAAAACATATAAATATACATGGACTTATATTCGGACAGTTTAAAGTCCTAACCTCGGCCTTAAACGTTTACTGGTTAATCTGCAGCGCAATTCTAGCTTTTTAAGTGTTTATGGACCGTTCCAAACAGGCTGGTATTAAACAATCAGAAAACCAAATCATTTATTCCTTAAAATGTGCTCACAAACCAAAGAGAAAGATCTAAAATGCAACCTCCATGCATCAAATGCGCGTAAAGTATACATAAACATTTCAGAAACTTAAAAAAGGCTCTAAATAACCGCATTAATTAGACCAAAAAAAAAACTACATATGGACAGGGTTGCTGAGAGTATATATATATAGTGACTAGACTATGTTTTTTTTCATAAGCAGAAAAAAAACCTTACAAGTTACTGACTTAATTCGCGCATTTAGCAATTAAGACTTACCATTAAAAGTTAGGTTGTGAGCGTTCATTAACAATAACTATAGACTTGGAACTATATATTAAGAACATGTTTAAACATTTTGAGTATACTCATATGCATTACTAGTATTGAATGTGTTGAAGACAATGACATATTTATTGATGTAGATAAAAAGGCTTGGAATGAAACACAAGCCCTACCCTCAAATACGACGTCCGATCATGTGCACATTTTCATCAGGTTTATTTTGTTATATATAACGCAGGCAACATACACTGTCATAAGTTGTTTTGTTGTTTTACTTTGTACACATTGAATCAGGCATTGGACAGATTAAATAATATAAAGACGTTAAAAAATATGTTGCTACGTTCAGTGATACGCAAACTATGTATGTCTTTGTATTGTATTTAAAAATTAAAACAAAAACAAAAAACACATATAAAATCATTTATGTTTGCAATAAAGTGTGTGTTACTATACTGTGGTCACTTTTAAAGAGGGAACGAAATTAACAATGCTGAGTCTTCAGATAACATCCTAGCAATTGTATTGGACTACTGAAACCATTATGTGTCATGGTTTCATGTTCTGAGCATAGCTGGCGCAAAGCGAATTAAGCAAAACTTGCAACTGGACATAAAAACCTAGATAAAAATTACAATTCAGTATCCTTATCATTGTTTTCATTATTGTCTTTTAATCTTATTATTGCATGTTAATTTCCTTATAATGAGATATTTTTTTCTTTTTATTTACATTCCACCAATATATTTTAGTCCAATCTTTGACATAAGACAATCTTTGGTGGAGAAGACTCAGCCATATGTCTGTGTAGAACCACTGAAGCTCTGAATGTCATCTCAGAGAGCCCTTTTGAACCTTGAACCAAGCTGTGAAGAGTTGATCAGATACCCTTGGCGAACCTTATCACCCGTACACGAATGTCCTTTTACTGAAGGTGTGCTGTTATGTTTAATTACATCGCAGCGAAGAAGATATAGTCCAAAGTGTATTGATGAGCAATGAACCGATACATAAATCTGGTCGGAACTTTGTTATACTAAAGGCACATCATTAGAAGTAAATGTGTATTCGATGTTCAAAACTGTTTAAGCTGATGCCGGACATCTTTTTATAGACAAATGTAAGTACACGTTCAATGCTTGCCACAAAAAGACGGGTAATATCAGATTTTGGTTGAAGTAGATGGGTCGTGTACATAGGTTATCCGTTTAATTTAAGTCGTTCTCAATACCTTAGATAATTCAAGACTCTGACAAAATATTTTAGTGAACCAAATTGATATGCATTCTTGTGATTAAGACAAACAAGATAAGAAAGGAATCACTTATTGATAACCATTTAAGGAAATCGGACACATCGTTAGCTGAAACAAATATAGCGAAGTGAGATACATGGTTGCTAGTATCGCAAACATATATAAAGTAGATCCATTGTCATTTTGTCTCCGGTCTATCTGAATTTTTAGAGAGAGGTTGTTGGTTTTTATCTTTAATAGAATGTCGGCATGTTACGCAAATTCTAGTATTAATAATCGTGATCCCGTATTGTTCAATAATAACACTACATGTGTATATATATGACATACGTACTTTAGTTTTGAAAAAAACAAAAACAAAAAAAAACAACAAAAAAAAAAAACACAAAACATTCTCGACTATAGATTAACTTAGAGAAAATGCAGATATATATTTTATGTTTGTTTTTGTTGCTCAAATTCTCATGTATACTTGAATCTATAATAAATGGTAGCACTCCGTTAAAAGTAGATTGTTCAGCAAAGCTTACTTTATTATTCTATTTATATGTGTTAACAATAAAAAAACGGCGGTAAACTGTGTTATAAGCAAAGTAAATAGAGCTGAAACGATGAATTAATATGAACAGGGACTCGTTATTATTAAAAAAAAATAATTGACAGGACGAATTGATAATTGTATTAAACTACGATAATAAATATTGCTCTAGATCCTGGATAAATTTTCAAGAGGCGGTTATTAATGCACTTTACCTGAAGTCGAAACAGCATTTTATTCCGACTACAGAAACCACATGTGAAGATGATGGTCGTTAAAATTGCTTGTATTCTTCATTTCGATTAAGCTTCAATCCAATTAAGCAAGGGGAGTTGGTGAGGTCAATCTCGTAAGAAAATGTGATACAAAACACATGTTTATTAGCAACGTCATGCAAAATTGCGGACTTCAAAAGCTCAAATATGTCTATAAGAATGTTAATTGTATTACTTGTGTTCAGTATTTGTTGATGTGTAATGTACTTTCAATATAAGTCAACAGCTTTAATCGTTAAGTATTAAGCGATAAAACGAGGACACTCATAAAGCATGGATTAATGCTATTTATATTTCTTATGCTTATCTATAAATTAAACGGTTTTGACATGTTTACACAAACTATATTAAACTATATAAAGTTGTATTTATGAAGGCATATCACCTTTACATTAGTTACCTACAGTAAAATTCTATATCTGAATATGTTGTTGGCTTTATAAACACGATTAATAGATTTTTTTTTCTAATGTAGAAATGTTGATGTTCGTTCTAGAAAAGAATCAGTTATTGCATATTAGTAATTCATAGTCGAAATGACCTAACTGGTTCTTAAATGAGTTGCAGGCACTTAGGAGTATGTAATATACAAATTAAGCGTTCAAAGAGTACACGTTCAGATCAAACGAAGTAGTTAGCTGAAACTGACTTATCAATATCCGGTTATGTGTGGGCTAAAAGTATTTCAGTGTTTCCACAAATGATGGCAACATTAGATATCTTTTCTAAGATTGTCATAGCCATATATTGATGGTGTCATTGAGATTGATGCTTATTTTATATAACATAACTTTGATGTGCCTTTCAAGTGCGTCTACAAGTATTGGAACATGTTGTCAAGTCATCTCGTGTACTTACAGCTTTCCAAATTAATACATCTATACAGAGTAACTGAAACAGATGAATCATGTGTTTTATGTTTTTGTAAACAACAGATAATCAAATTTAGTTTTGAAAGAATATATTAATTAAATATTATCTTTATGTGCATATTTGCAAATATATGTACAACACACAATACCATACAATCATTCACTGGCAATTATTGAACGTTGCACTATATAAGTGTTGTCTGTAATTTTCTCGAGCTTTATTGATTCTGAAATGAAGAACATATATATCGAAAAAGTAATATAGATTCACATTATTCAACTTTTGTGAAGCTTAGTCTTAAAAAGCTGTCCCAGACATTGCAAAGAATTATCTACATCTATGGCAGCCACAAGGAAAGGTGATAATGCATCAAGTTCTTTACATCTACATATTTTCGATCAATCAAAATCTGCCAACCCGAATTAACCTTCAGTAAATGTGTGAAATAGTTTTTCTATAAAGGTTGCTTTACACGTTTAAAAATACGACTGCACGCATTAATAGAATGTTATGTTTAAGTCTCCAAAGGCTTCAGACAATGTGAGAATACAAAATATATATCTGTGATAATAATTGTTCACTTCTTCATATGCTTTACCTTTCTAGACTTTGAACATATCAAAAAAATTTCATGGCCTGAGATATTTTTGAGAATTATGAATGTGAATGTCGAACTATACAAGCCACAGTTAAAAAACACACACAAAAACACAAATATAGATTACATATTTCAATTTACGTTTGAGAAATATGCGAATAATTGTCCACATTATTGTGTGAATACCTTTATGAAATGATATACAACGATTACAACACAGACATGCTGATCCGCCTAGATCTTTCGTATGTTCGGTGGTTCCAAAACACGAATGTAAGTCAATATACATTCTATGCAAACAACAATACTTCACTGTGTCCCAATCATAGTATAAGGTAAAATAAACCTCGTAGTCCCGTCTCGACTCCAATCCATTTGTAAAGACTGTACACTTAAGGGGAACCGCTTTGATTCAAATCTTCGTTTGACACAACGTACTTGTGTGTCTCTAGCTTGTGTTTTATGTGATTTCTCAAAAATCAAAGAGCAAAAAAAAAAAAAAAAAAAAAAAAAAAAACAAAAACAAAAACAAAAAAAAACGCCGATCCCGATCCTAAATCCAGGAGTAATTGGGACTGACATTTGACTCGTTGCTGTAGATGCACTTTGGCGTGAGTAAAACCAATTAACCCTGACTTATATTTTACTATCACTCTAATTATAACCTTTGTATTCCGAAAGGAGAAGAGACCGATATCACGCTCGACGTTTTTAATGGCGTAGTGTGACGAAAATTTAAGTAGTCATTTACATTTGCTTAATTCAATCGTTTTCCTCAGAATAATAGACATTTGCCAATAATTTAAAGATAATTCTGGAAGTGTGGATATATCTTTGACAGGATGACGTCTCCTGGCGCGAATATTTTATAGACTGAAGATTGCAGGTCAAATGACAAACCATGACAATGTAGCAGGAATGATATTACATTTATTATACCTTCTGGCTTTGTATATGTCTAGAATGTATTCAGGTGAATCAATTATTTGTTCATGACTTATTCTTATTTTATTTTATTTGTTGATATAGCTTTAACAATGAAAATACGCAAAGTTGTAACATCGAAGCCTTTTTGAAATATGCCCTATTTGGAGCGTCTAACTAAAACTAAAACAGCAATGTAAAGGTAAATGCCACTCGAAAATACTTAACAAAACAATTTAGAATGATGTCTCAATATTCCTTCACTCAAAATCTTTTCTCTGGTGCCAACGATTTTAGAACTACGGTTATAAGTTATATAAGTACTTGCTTCACAAAACATAATTACTATCAATGGCCTTGAAATGAGGAATGTTAGTTTAACGTTTTAGCATATGACATCCAATTAAAAGTTTTCAATGAGTTTAAACTGATCACAACGTTTTTGTATGCTTAAAAAAACAAAAAAACTATTAACTAACAAGGTTTTGTTTCGTTTATTGTATATCTCTTTCCTGCGAAAGTACAATATTTAATACTTTGTTAAAATTTTTTTAACAGGATCTTCAACGTCGCTTACGCACAAGATCGCCGTTAAGCAGCAGCTTTGTCTCATAATATTTTTTTCATAATGAAGTTTAATAAAATTAGACGCAAATGTCCTAGTAGGGCGCTAAAAATATATGCTAGCTGACGGGGAAGGGGTGCACTAGTTGTTTGTTCAAGATATTCGCCTACGTATGACTATGTTGTACTTAAAAACGACAAAGTAAAAATGTATACACACTTTCTCGGAATAATTAATAGTACAGCTTGTGCCATATTTTTGTAACACGAAATACTATGCGCCTTACAGCAAGTCCGATTTATAGTACTTTCGTAGGAAATGGTCTCCCGATGCAGGTTCTTGGAGTTAGTGGTCCTATTTTGATGGGGGGTGGGGGGGGGGGTTTACACTTTGAGAAAAAAAAATCAGGCTTTGCGACATTGGAGTGATCCACAACCACATTTAAGCATTCCAGTCGGTCCTTTCGCCGACCGACCATTCCACTGCGGTAACACTTGTTATTTTCGTTAAGTGTGTAATGTTTCTCATTTCTGTTTTAGTCACATTTTCTGTGTTTGCCTTTATCAAGCGGCAGTTCAAATAATTGTAGTTGTGGTAATTGTCATAGTAATGTTTGCTAGTTTTTTGCGCACTGATTGACAGATCGCGGACGGTTCATATTTACCAGAAGTAATCTTCAAATAACACCAATTAGTCCTGTGTCGTCATTGTCTCTTTCTTTTAACTCGTCTTAGTCCTGTGTCGTCATTGTCTCTTTCTTTTAACTCGTCTCGCATTGACTAACTTCCGCTTGCATTCTTCCACCTGTTTAACGAACAGAAATAAAATCAAGGACTCGGCCATGTCATTCCCGGCCTGTAGTAGGTACACAGTATGCCGGTATGCCACGTGAATATTACATATTACGTGATTAGTAAAAGGTGTAATCAAAACTGAGGAATATTTCCACAATGAAAAAAAACAACAACAACGAAAACAGCAATTCAAAAAGCCCATATTAAAGAAATGTAAAGAGAAAAAACTTACCGCATTTTAACCTGAATTGTTAAATGTAACAGGTTCTCTTATATACTAATACCGACGTTCTCCTATATAAAATTAACTGGAAAAAGCAAACCAATATCAGCCATTTTGCAAAAAAAATACAGCTAAGATGCTGAAATGTAAATGTAAAGATCAACTAATATAAATAAGACATATATACTTTGTACCCAGTAATACACGGGCAAGAAAATAAATTTTCAAGTAACGAGGCCGCCATCTTTGTGTTTGATTGAAATACAACTATTTCAAACATGCTTTTCGTTAAACGGGAAATAACACTTTAATAAACATTGCCAATGTGAGATCTTGTGAGGTCTGATGAGACTGTTTGTTTAATTTACAGACATGGAAGGAATTTGCATGAAAAACGACTTGTGAAAGGTGATGATATTTATACATGTACGTAGTCCCATTACATTTTGTTTTTCTCAGCGTCATGTCATTGTTCCAATGCATTTATGGCCTTTGTATAATAAACATATTCTACAACCTTCAATGCACCATCTTTAATCGCGGCGTAAAGAAGATATTTGTGCAGTTTTCGTATTAATTTAATGGCAATGCATTTGACAGACATCATTTCCTGTCAGACTGAAGATTTATACTCATGAATATTACATGCAAGGCTGAGACATTTCTCAAGTAAAGCAGCTTTAAATAGAAGTGCAAAGCAATTTGTGTATCAATAAGATATTTGTTACAAATCTTGATCAAGTGCTTGGAAATATTATGCGAAACGTACAAAGTTAACAAGAGGATCTAAATGTCACATGTTTATGCATATAGTGTGGCAAAAACACTTACCACACGTCTCAAAATCATATGTTCCTGCATAATGTGGTCTGGCATTTTACTGTTGTCAGACTTCTACCATATTTACGACAAGGAAAAATCAAAACAACAATTTGTGATATTGATTTTTTCCGCTTTCATTTAATGCACCAGGGACCTGTTCACAAAAACAAATGATACTAATTTTGTTTTCCTTCGCATTCTGGATAAAAATGTGTGCACATATATCTACTAATGTATGCTGACGTTTTGTCATTAAACGACAGGAAAGCCGTCATAAACCTAGACGAAAAACACATGTTACCTGTCTAAGAATCAGTAGAAGGTTTCATTTTTCTCAGACGTTTTTCTACCCACAATATGTTTTCATTTTTGGTATTTTGGGAATTTTAATGTATTTACACGATGTAAGTATAGTATGTTTCAAATCAGCATCTTTGTTATCGGTTGGATATGGATATTCATATCTTAACAATATGTGTGGCTGTAAACGACTTACCAGCATACACAAATAACAACACTATGCACAGCTAGTATCGTTAACTCCACAATAAATTGACCAAGTTTTAGCAGCATATTATTCTCTGAGTGTAAAGTTTTAAAGCATTTTAAAAGCCGCATGGCAAGGTTTGTAACTAAAATACTACGGTTTCTTTTTTTAGAGGAGAGAGATACAGAGAGAGAGAAAGAGAAAGATGGAGAGGGGACAGACAGATAGACCAACAGACACAGACAGACAGGCAAACAGACACAGAGACCAGACCAGACAGACCAGACCAGGCCAACAGAAATGGAGAAAGAGGACGATGAGATGGGAAGAGGGAAAGACATGAAGAGAGAGAATAAGAAATATGTCGGTTGGCAGGTAAGTAAGTCATCACACCGAAATTAAAAAAAAAATGCACGTTCAAACCCGTCGATTAAAGTCATTAGAATTGCAAAACATTTAGATTAGCTGACATTGATTTATGTCATCTTCGACAAGTTATCTCTGTTATATTATCTTAACAAACCCCGAGAGACAGTGACAGAAAGACAAACATGCAGGCAGGTCGGCCGGTCGGCAGACAGGCAGTAGGTAAATAAGGAAAAATAAACATAAATATTGCCCTACATGTCAGTTGGGTTAGCTAACATCATGTATATGCATACCTTTACAAAATTGATATAGATACACTTTATGGATCTTACTATCGGGTTGAATAAAGCGCCATATAAAACAAGTACATGTAGTGTGAGTGTTTTTACTATTTTATAAATTCACTACTCAAAATGTTGCTTATTGGTTTTCCAATGACTTGTGTACCACAACAGTATGCTTCATAAAATCTTATTGGACCATCGTTGCAATCGTTTGTGAGGTAAGTAATCTCCATTAAAATAAGTGTATGCGCAGAAGTCCATGTGTCAATGGATGTAATTCGTATCCATTAATCATGGATTTTAGAAAGGATCACCTATTTTATTTGAGAAACATAAATCCTCCAATGTAACATTCAAACAGCCATATGAAAGGAAACAATTTATGGCATGCGCACAGTAAAATGGGCAACTTTGCTATTTATAGATGCTGTGTGCGTGTCGATAATGAGTTTAACCTTTTCTAAATAATGTCGCATTGGTTGGTTCATGTAAGGCACTCCAAAAATAGGATAAAACAAAAACAGCGAGTAAGATGTACATCGACTAAAACATTCGTGCAAAAGTCGTTTTGTCATTGTCGTTGTAATGAATTTATCAAATCTTAATTTCAGAAAGACACGAACACGATTCCTTTTGTAATAATCACCAAGGTTGTAGGAAAGAAAAAGACAACAAAGCAACAACAAAACAAAACAAACAAAATAAGGATCACCTTTTGTGTTATAAATACTTCGAGCCCAAGTCATTACATAAAATTGCATATTCTAAGATCTGGCAATTACACGTAAGCGCCTAAACCATAAAGGTACATATCATGCATATCAAAATATAATATGATAGAAGTATTTGGCGCACGTTTTAGTAGATTTGAGTATATTTTAATGTCAACTTACACACGTTTTAGTAGATTTAGCAGATTTCAATGTTCAAATGACACACATTTTTTGTAGATTTTGGTACATTGCAATGCCAAAACACAACACCTTTTCGTACATTTTAGTAGATTTCATTGTCTAAATACAGTGGAAAACCCGGATGTTTAAATGCCCAACGAGAATTACCACAAATTAAAAATTGAACTACAATTAACGAAATAATTACACACAAACACTTAAACTGGGGTTTCACAAATTGCGTAAATTAAATATCCCATCAGAGTGAGACGACTGACAGTAAATACCTGCATTGGTCAAACAATACTATTTACAAACAATATACATGTATCAATTAGTATAACGAACTGCATGTATGAGAGTATGCACACTATGTACATGTAATAACATATTAAATCATCGGCTATGAATCACTTCCTGGCCAAGCAATGGCGTATGTTAAAAAATAAGTGATGGTGTTATTTGGTTAAAGTAAGGTGACGTCATACAATACTCAATGTTATTCAGATAGTAAGTTTAAATACCATTACACATGCTATAGGCTATATTATTTTCTCCCAGATGGCCCACAATAAGCTGTATCTAGTAAGTTGTAATAGCTTCGCTATTCTAGGAAAGGTGTTATTTTGCCTTAATAAAGTTCATGCAATTTCCAGACGTCTAAAGCTGAAAATCGCTAAGGCAATGTCATTGTTGTGTAGCAGTTTCACTGCTGGTAGTTCGTTCACGGTGCCTCCATAACTCAAACGGTAGAGCGATCTGCTAGTATTTAGGAGGTCTTTGGTTCAAGGTTAATTTTTTTCCGCTTCTGTTACAGTTGTATACAGTAAATGTAAATGTTGATATTGTATAAATTTTGCTAAGACGCCAAGGGTATGCAGTATACGTTGTACGGTTTGAGTATTGTACTGAAACATCTTCTGTATACAATAAACTTCTTATAAACACATCTACGTAAAGCGTCAGAAAATAAAGGCAATTCATTTATGGTTTATATAATTCATAATCTAGAATCTAGGCAAGTATTCAACATTTTTTCTTAAGTAAGAATTGCTTAAGTCATGGATTTCAATCTATATCTTTATTATGTAGTTAGCTGCATGTCTGTATTTTTGCATGACATTTTAACTTAAACGGGAATAACACAAATAATTATCAAGCATACACATTTGTAACGCAATGCAAAGATAAATCTGTCTAGAAGATGCGTTTAATTTTCTTTGGTCAAAGTTTGAACGATATACTGCCAACAGTCTTGTTTGTTCTTGTTATTTTATTCAGTTGCAACTTGCGTAAAGGCTCTATCTATTTTCTACTTGCTAACACAGGTTTATCTCTAAATTTATTAACATCCACGGAGCGATCGATATTTTCTGTTGGTTTAAAATTTGATATGATTGTTTAAAGCAAAGGTTTCGTCTTCATTGTCAAAGTTGAACACCATACATGTCACATTCCCTATAGCGGTTCAGATGCTATTTCTAAGAACAGCCCAACGTAATCGGTTCTCAGTACAGCTACAAATTCTAAGAACTGTTTTTTGGCTCGCGGTCCGGCTTAAGAAGTTAAATATTGTGCCGGTGGCTAAACTCGAAAATTCGTCAAATGTTATCTTCCACCAAAGTAGCTTTTAGTCACTAAAATAAGCACTGTGCCACTGTGATATATTTAACAATCGGATGAATACATCATTATGTATTGATATTTTACTTTTGTTGAGAGACAATCGCGTGTAGTTTTATATAATTAGTCGTATGATTGGAAATTTATTCTACCGATTGTATCGTAAACCAGAAATACATTTATAATAAATGTCAACAGCGATGCGTTCTTGCCAATGCAATAGCAATTAAGGATATTCGAGCCTTTAACAATCATCCACCTTGTAGATACGTTTGTCCATTTCAAACAGTATAGTACTACCGATGAAATGGGCGAATGTACCACTAATGTTATTTTATGTTTGAGATGTTGTTCTATTAAAATGTATTAAATTGTAATAATATTCTTTTGGCAGGTAACTTATTAAAAACCTAATGTGTGTCACATTAATGGCACAGAGCATCTCACTGTCAAGCTGCTTCCAAATAGAATCAAGAATAAGATAATCAAAATAAATTGCCTAAGGGGTTTGACGGTCAAATCAGGCTAACCTGTACCTTTGGGCATTTTAATTCAAATGTCAACTGTCTAGAAAGTAAACATATTTCGAAATACATCTTGAGAGCGATGTGGTGTAAATTTGAGGTTGGAATTTACATGGTTAGTCGGAAGTGCAAAGGTACTTTTTGATCGTTTATCTAAAAAATAAAGTACTTGAATTGAAGCTCTACTAAACGTGGCAAAGCTTTTTTAGATGGTTGTTGTAACTTTTGTGAAATATGTCCTCTTTTTACGCCATGTTTACATCTAAACTATAATACTGAAGCTTTGGCTCGAGGTTGGCAAGTTTTGTGATCAACACATTCATTGTAAACTGGCAATATATGTTAGTATAATGATTAACTACCCGAATACCTGTGTGATATTTACTCAATCGATATAAAACAAATACAATGTTTGTTTAACAAAATACGTTGCATTCAATCACACAGAAAAAACACACACAAGAAACACAGTTTAGCCAGTTTTTTTTTAATGTACCCTGGGAGGTATACAACGGTATAAGTATCACTTAGCCACGTCCCTGAATAAACTTTAACGTTTTCACAAGATAACACTTTGATAGAAGTTTATGTTAGTATATATCATGGAACCACCATTAGCTTAGAAAAACATGTTTTCTTCTTTAAAATTGATGTCGCAATGGTCGCCGTGAACACCAACTTTATTGACCGTGTAAGACTACGTTTTTATTCTTTCATGATAATTTATAATAACATTAAGATTTTCAATAAAGTCAGGGACATTAGACGCTCAAATTGCTTAATTGTTTACGTTGTTCATTTGAACGACCTTGAAGAAATAAATTAATTATTTATTATGTATTTATGCTGGAGTGGTGTGAATTAGAGCAACCTGTGAAGATATATATATATATATATATATATATATATATATATATATATAGAGAGAGAGAGAGAGAGAGAGAGAGAGAGAGAGAGAGAGAGAGAGAGAGAGAGAGAGGGAGAGAGAGAGAGAGAGAGATGGTTTTTCTTTGTGTGTGTTATGTCTCGTCTCTGTGTTTTTGTCAGAAATACATTTACTTTACTTGCCTTTGTCTATAGGTGGATAAAATTTAAATATCTGGGGAAATTTGATACGACATTTTCTTATTAACCTATTGTAATGTTGGTAACTATTATACATGATTATAACACGCATCTTTTAGAATGAAAGTTAAAATATTTGAACAATTGTTTGTTTAGCAGCCATTGGTTTAAGATAGCTATCCGTTTGCATTCGCGGAAAATGTATATATTTCCCTTATATTTTATTCTATAATTGAAAAGGTGTTATTTACATCTATTAAATGTGACACCAAAACACTTGATGCGTTTCACACTCACAAATATAGGCAATATTATTTTTAGATTGGAAATTCAGATTAAATATATAATTAAATTTACTTTCTACCAGCCTGATGATTATGTATTTCCAGTTCTTCGGAACGATTTTAATTACACAATTACATTTGTATCCCTGCGCAAAATATTATATGTGTTAAAGTGTTACATGAAGTGTTTGTTTGTTTGTTTGTTTGTTTGTTTGGTGGGTTTATCGTCCCACCATCAGTATTTCAGTTGTCTGGATACGCTGTTGTCTTATCTGTGTATAGCATGCCGTGTACACATGGTATGATACCACACCCAGTCACATTATCCTTACACCGGGCCAACCAGTCATGGAACTTCCCTTATAATTGCTTGAGCCTTTACAAGAGAGCTATACCGCTGCCATTTTGACAACCTTGGTATGTCGAGGCCCGAGTTCGAACCCGGGGCATCCCGTAACTTGATTGCGCTACCAGGTCCGTAAAAATGCAGTGTATACATAGTTTTCCGTCATAGGTACAACAATTGGAATGTGATAATGAGGACTATTACAAATATTATGTTTAATAATTCCTGACAATTATTGTTCTAGATATGACTGATTATTGCACACACACAGAGTCAATCAATAGAGAAGGACGGCGTGACTCTTTAATAGCGGAAGTCTGATATATAAGAGCCTGAATATATTGTCCAAGTCTCGTAAACAGATACAAATTATGCAAGATACAGTTGATTATGATTCTAATGACGTATTTCTAATACAGTGCTCTCTGTTTTTTGAAAGATCAGTCACTGTTGTCCTGGTTATCACTTGTATATGTTGTGTTACGTGATATACCACGAGCTAACACACGAAGAGGAATATCCCAGATGCAGGAATTAAAAAAAAAGAAAATACGCTGCTTATTGCGTTACCCAGGATTGTTATAAAGGGATTCAGATTCTTGCTAAGTGTGTCCCTTGCATGAAGTCTAAATACCAGCTAGTTGTCTTAATTTGATCTAAGAATGCTAAATATCGTTTTCGTTCATTTTTTTTATCGAAATAAGATTTCTTTTTCCTTTTCCTTTTGGTTATCTGTAAAGCTGTTGTGTTTGTTAGTTATTCTTAATGAATTCTTAATTTCATGAAAGAAAATTGTTAGAAAGGTAATGGTTATACTAAAAACGTGTTTGCTTAGGTTTATAGTACAAATAGGGTGTATGAAATAAAATAAAAATGTTATGTTGCTTCAAACACAGTTCAATAATGTCTGCAGTGTCATCGATCTTATTTCACTTATAAAAAGGAAAGTCTGACTGGAACATGATAGAACCTCTGTATTGGAATATTTGCGACAGAAATATTACATCTTAAAACGACAGACGTCATAATAATGACATGTATTTAAAGTGTAACATACCAATAACATCTGGTTATTTTAACAGCTTTTAAAGAACGACTTCCAATTATTCATGGTTTAATTCCCACATTATACTGATCTGAATTTATTTTTGATACTTTCTAATAACAAATACTTACTGAGAAAGACTGACTATTTATGAGCAAGATTATTACAAAAAGAACAGCAATATTAGGTATCACACTCATACAAAAAGTAAGAACACACAGGTACATGAATTCGTAATAGAATTACGAGGTACTATTATTGTTTTTACCTTCAGAGCTCATATAAGCTATCGACCAATGTTAAAATGTCCATTATCACTGTTAGGTTCTGGATGACTTTATTCTAACAACCGGCTTACGCCTTCACACTGGATGACTTTTCAAATAGGAAGGACTACTATGCTTAGCGTCGTAAACACACCAGATACGCAAGTAGGCATGAGCCCCATACGTGGAAAAATACAGGAGACAGCCTAAGCGCTGGGTCAGTCAATCTGTTATATCGTATAAAACCAGAACTCATTATAAATAATCAAGGTTACTATGAAACAAATTATTTTGATAAAAGTATAATATAACAATTTAAATGCACATTATACACTCCGAGAATATGTGTATACCATTTGTGAAGTTCAAAAGTCCATGATGTTTGAACGGCTTCGCTAAACTGAATCAGCCAGCAGTGCCTCTCCCACCTGTGGCTCCATTTTAACAGGTAAATGACTTTAACAGGGTCAAATAATTAATTAGGTAAATCCAAATAATAATGAACCGCGAATTCATAAACGGCGGTGTCCGCTTGGTCTGAACAAAGTCTTACCTATGTAAAACGGGAGATGTGGTAGCAGGTTTTCAACTTTTCATTTATGGTTTTATATATTGTCATTAAAATAATAAAACACATGGTATGTTATTGCTGTACCTGTACCCAGCCTTCTGGCTGGTCATGTTATATGCAATAACTTTTGTTGAACGCTCCTGAAATTAGCATTTTACATGAATCATGCATTGACTATCAGCTCATATACAATCGTAAATTACAAACTGTCCTTCAAAGATACCACGTGTTAACTATATATCCACCTCTACCTTGGAATGCAGATATCTTCGAGTACACTTCATTTCGTCAAAGAGAGATGATGTGATAGAGAGGCAAAACCGTGTTAAAGATAACTCGGTTTTTCAGTGAATACATTATAACCGCTTTCATATAAGGAAGACACGAACTCGTCGAACAGGCTACTACTATCAATCCACAATTTTCTTATAGTTTTCTGCCTAGGTAAAGATACTATTTCAAAATGTTATATTTCAAAAAGATTTTCTAACAGTAATATCCTCAATTAAATGTGAACGATTTTGTTTTAAATGACGCCACTGACTTTTATTTTATGACATAATATCAAAATTTTACTTTCATGTCATCACTTAGATAAGCGTTATTATGAAGCATCGGTGATACACAGAGTTCTTTAGCCGTTGTCAGTTTTTTTTCTGGAGACGCGCTGGCAATTATTGCTCTGGCATCGAGAATTTGAAGGGGTCGTCTTTTTGAAACTGGTCTCAAGTCAAGAGCATCACAATAGTTTAATATTTATGAGCAGATCATACACACACACACACACACACACACACACACACACACACACACACACATTGATATTCACTATGACAGATTATATGCGCCTATGTAGTACATTTTAGCTTTTACCTTTTAGCTTTTAATTTAAAATTGTACATCTCGTTCGTTCCTTTTTGTTCCCGGCCATTACCGCCGCCGCCGAACGGTTTCTACAGTCTAGCCAAGATTCTTTTATCTACATAAAGGTTGTTTTAAGCTTAATAATTACTACTGCGAAACGGTTGCATTTATTTCCTAACACACGAAACTAACACACATTTAAATGATGTATCGTGTCAATTAAAAGTTTCCTTATTTGATCTTCCCAGTTTGCGGTTTACAACTATACACATGCTTAGCATTGCTTCGCCACAGGTTAATCTAAATGAGGAAATATTGAAAAAAGGCACAAGACAACGGTCTTTACGTGCAAGCCAAATGTAAAAGAAAGAACAGATATATGTTTAGTCGATAAACAAAAATAACAAACCAACAGTTACCGCCTTGGAACGGTCAGTTGGCAAAAGTGGCCAATCGATGTGCTCAAATCGTGACAGACACCGGACCTTTAATATTTACACGCACCTTGTGTTGTGAATGAAAAGGCAATAATCGATGTCAAGGGAGCCTCTAACATGTTTCTATAAACAGCCGCCATTCCTCAACAACGACGCTAATTTGGCTATAAAAATAGGTTATATTCAGGGACAAATTCAACACTGGTGGATTACTTCCGATAGTATGCATATAATGTAAAAGCAAATGGGATATAAATAGAAAAGTTAAAAGAAATCTTACGTATTCAAAAAAGGCAATATCTCATCTTCTTTATATGTAAATCAAATCATATATTGTGTACACATAAAATAATGTTGGTTTTGATTCCTTATATCAGATAAATGTAACAAAGTAATTGTAATCACTGTCCGTTTTGTGCGGGACAAAGAGTCTTAAGTAACTCCAGATGTAAGCGTTATCTCGTAACAAAAGATCAGAAGATCAATAAGAAGTGCCATTAAAACACACACATTATTAAATAAACGTTTATTAAAGATTACATATGACTTAACTTTGTCATTATTTATGCCTTTTGTAAATCGAGATTTGACGGTAATAATAGTAATTCACAAACAGGAGTAAATAAATCAAGTCACAATATGAAATTTACTATTCCTTTATGTTAATCAATTTACTAAATTTTGATCGATGTAAGCATAGAAATAAAACACGGTCCTGCAGGAATCACAGCATACAATGAAACCAGTTTAAGAACTATTACTATAATAGGATTGTGACGATATTCCTTGGACTTTGGTTAGCCTTTGTATAGAGATATTTCAGATTAACATATGTGTGGTAATTCCTAAAGACCTTTTGTTATTTACCTATTCATTCACACAACAGTGTTACTTTTGCAGTGTGGCGGTCGTAAAAAATCTCCCCGTGCATGTAATTTATGTTATCATCTAATTGATCCTCTCAGAATTGTCACGTATATTTTCTTTTGACATACCTTGGACTTCGCCTTTGTTTAGCAATAGTTCAGATTTAAATATCTGTGGTAATTCTTATAGAACTTTTTCTTATGTACCTATCATAATAAATAACATATATATTAAAACTCAGAACAAACCCAATTGATTTAACGTTAGACGACATTTACCCTGTTAAAACATCTGTTATTAGGGCGGAGTATCGATCAAAAGGATCGGTACTATATTCGTATAGATACATGTACAATATGATTGATATCCTATAACCAATTTTATAAACATGACGCACGATGCGAGAAAACCGGGCTTATGGTAAAAATTTTCATTTTTTATGAAACATGATTCTTCAATCATTTCTAGTTACAAATTCCAAAGTTTTTTTCTGAATTGGGTTTGCATTAATGCAATCATAAGAATATTAATGACCAATACTGAAGGTAGTTTTCCTAAATATGACGTCAAATTATAAGTAACTTACTCACTCAACATAACTAAGATATAAGCTAATAGGGTTTTATTTAGTTTCTTATATTACTGCAAACATATGTGTGTGTATTGCTTAAGTGGCAAAAGTAACAGGTTATAATTAGATAACATTTACAAATATCAACTTAACTTTCGCTGACACAAACGGCCGGATAGTGTTCTCGAGGTATTGTTTGCGTTGACGTGTCAACCCGCCAGGTTGAAAAACTGAACGGCATTTCTGTATTCATGAAATTTTGCTGGAGATCCTTGAGTAGCATAAACTCCTTCTGGTCATCATTTGGACTGGTCCGCAAGATGGTAATGCCAGCTTTTTCAGACGTGCAATTGAAATGTTGATATTGTCTGATAATGCAATTTTAATCCATATCATGCCACTGACTAAGTGTTGCCACAAATAAAAATCTGATTATATCATTGATTCTTTTGCGATTTTGCCGTCCACCAATTTTAGTGAGCGAAAACCTTAGATAAATGATTGTGAAGTGAAACTACTGGCGCACCGAAGGCATTCTCACGGTTGAGTCATTAGGGGTCTATAAATCTAATCTACGAGTAGCTCTTTTATATAAACACGATTGTTTCAAATATTATCTATACATAATATAATGCTGACATTGTGTTTTATTATTTACGACATATAATATCGCCATACCGTATTCGCGGCAAGGCCTTAAAGTTTTGCCCAAGGAAACCCTTCCATCCTTCCCAGACCACCTGGGATCAAAACGGGCTAGTTGACCATTGAGGATCTCACCACATTGTCAGCTGGCTCATTAACAAGCTCGCAGTCATTTTCATGGTACTTTAAGGTAGGCAAAACTATAATCCACAAGACCTAGCATGAAATAAGAAATAAACTCTCCATTTACATATTTACATGCATATGTATGTATGTTAATTTGTTTGTTTTTTGGGTTTATCGTCCCACCAACTGTATTTCAGTTATCTGGAGACGGTGTCCACTTGAAGCAGATATAGTGCTGCCTTCACTGTGTATAGCATGCCGTGAACACCTGGCATGATACCACACCCAGTCACGTTATCCTGACACCGGGCGAACCAGTCGTGGAACTACCCTTATATTTTGCTTGAGCGTTAGCAAAGGAGCTATACCACTACCATTTTAACGACTTTGGTATGTCGCGGCCCGGTATCGAATCCGGGGCCTCCCGTACCTGGAGCCGACGCTCTACCGATTGCGCTACCAGGTCCGGTTATATGTATGTATAATTATTAGCTTTAACTCTAGATATATGCCCATTCTTTTTCGTTTTGTTTATTTTGTTAGGTACAGTGGAATGACACAAATATTGTCATTGTAGCGACTTCCGGCTAATACTGATGGAGATTCATAATGAACAATGTCTGTGTAGAACCAGTAGCGCACAGAAGATTAGCTAGAAACCTGACCAAATGAAAGTTTTTACCCCGATCGGGACTCAAATCCACGTGGTACGGATTATGGAGTCTGCGGAATAGCAAGCCATTGATTCTATCCTTAAGACAAATAGACCATGGGCGTCACCTATGTTGTTGTTGTTATTTTTTGTTGTTTGTGTTGTGTGTTTCGACAGGGACTCGAACTTAAGGGTTGAACTGTCTGTGACCCTATGAGCTCGGCAACGGGCGCTACTTGTTTGCTTGAGAATACATTAAATGGAAGGTCATAAGTGACTCTTATACTAATAAATCAACCAAAGGAAACAAATAAAATAAGTCCCTAACTTGTATGTGCAACCCGATCATGCTGTTTTGTCCTGCCATTGTCCACCATATTAAGTACCCAGGTAGATACCCAGGTTTTTGTTTAGTCGTAAAAGTATCAGCAACATACTATAAACTGAAAATGAAGTCGTCACATGTTTAAAGAGTTGAATTATAACTATAAACATCATATTATTTTGTTATCGTTTGAGTCATTCACTTGAGTCAATTACTTGATCAATAGGTTCGTTATTCATTTCATGTTTTCAAATTTCTTTTTGTGTTGTTGTTGTTATTTTTATGTGTAAAGTCTACTTGTTATCAGACCAACAATTTAACAGCATTGTAAATATTTTATAAACATAGTGCTTGATATGTCTGTGGTTAGTTCCTCCACTAAAAAGATTTAGAACCCGGCACTATAATTGTATGAAACGGATTTCTGCATTTTAATTTAAAACCATTATGCAATGTTACATTCATTTAGACTTGATCGTTAATAGCCGTAAATATTGAATGTGTGCAAACAATGTCTATTGTTGTTTTTTTTTAGTTTTTTTTTTACTTTCATGTAAACCCAACAGACAGTTGCTAAGAAAGAAATATGTCATTTAATTCGTTAAAAATACAGGGCGTGCATTAAATGAAATAAAGGGCATAAAACTATGCTGGAAGAAAAAGTAAGAAAAGAATGGGGGCCCGAGGTTGGTAGCGAACCAACAACCAAAATCTTAGTCAAATTGTAGTTCCACAAATACCCAAAGGATGTACATATATTCGGACGGCCATATTCCTTATGGTGATTGGTTTTAACCTTTCTTTAACAAGTAACATCAAGAAGTGTGTTATTAGACAAGGTCAACAGTTTTAAACCTCATTTAAACAAAGTTTGTAAAACACAACAAAACAAAAAAGAAAACCAAACAACAAAGCAACAACAACGACATAAAGCAAAGAAAAAAACAATTAAATTGCAACAATTTTATATACATGTCGTCAAGTAAATTTGGTGGTGGTGTCAATCTTTGCATAAATTGTGTCGCTCCTAAATTGACGCTTCTGCTACCACTAACACTACAATATATGTCGATTAGATGTTGGCTGTGACATTTAATTTGCTCAGACTATCAGATAGATTATAATTAGTAAGTAAAGTGTGATATTGATGGTAAGTGGGTGGTGAGCAGACGATTAAAGGCCACACATTCAATTCGTGACTGCGTTCCTTTGGATTTATTTACAGAATACTGCAATACTTTGATTTTCGGTGGTGGCATATTGCAGACAATATGTTGATGTCGATGTCATTAAATTAACTCAATAAAAACTGAAAGACAAAGAATTAAATTCACATTTTGAACACTCGGTTAATTTAGCATTGGGAAAAACAGTGATAATATGATTGCTTATTATTTTAATTTCCCGTAAATTGTAAACAAATATTTCTGGAATATATCATGATATCGATGAAATGTGAATGAGAACACACACACACACACACACACACACACACACACACACACACACACACACACACACACTCACACACACACACACACACACACACACACACACTCACACACACACACACACACACACACACACACACACACACACACACACACACACACACACACACACACACACACACACACACACACACACACTCACTCACACATACACACACAAACACGTCGTGTTTATGTCTGTAAGTAATAGTGGACTATGCCGCCGCCCCACATTCCTCTCCCCTGGCCCTTTTCCCCTAATTTGATAAATGCTATTTGGGAATGTTTACAAGTCACAAAAGGCACGGCATATGGTTTAATGGGGAACTTCTTTCAGTGCTTGTCGTTAGACAGCTCCGCAGAAAAACAAAACAAACAGCAATATTGTCCCAAGAATCTTCAGACACCAACAAAACCAAAATCTAAAGACGGAATCCTCAGTTCTGAAAGCTGGGATGTAAATCCATTCAGGATGACTTTATTAAGGCTAAGTAGGTGGACACTGTTATTGATATAGCAAATAACAGAACTTACTGGATCACCTTGCTTTTGCAAGTTTCTCTGAAAATGCCTAGGATTTTTCTTTTCATTTTTCGATTTAAATCTTGCATCTTGAATTTTGCTCATTAGAGAATTTTGCTCAATAGAGAATTGGACCATACATACCATTATAATCTTCAAGAAGGTCATCCACTTAATAGTGTTTTATGTACAATAGTGCACAATAATGCGTGGATATAACTGTGTCTTTGATTGTTGTTGTGGTTCTATTTGAAAAGGACCCATATATCGTACATGCTTATATCAAATGGATTTCATAAGGCCCAGGTTAACGTTTACGTTTTTATAGATGATTTAATTTCTGTTTGTTAGAGTCAATGTAGTTGTATCTTTCAACTTCCTTGTTTATTTATATTTTGTTTTGTAACTTTATCGAATGCTAATTAATCTCTTTTTTTTTTCGAAAATTTATTTGTTTAAACTAATTGACAAGGAAATGAACACTTTCGGAAGGTTGTACTGATAAAAAACCTGTCACCTTTCACAAATATAGAGATTGTGCAAATAAACTAACCATGTTTAGTGTATAGGTCCATGTATTTGAGATGATTGTGTGATTATTGTATATAAAGCTAGAAATCATACTACACATCCAAGTATTGGTTTTTATATGAGGTTGACTTGTAACAATATAATACAACCTATATGTAGAGTAACAACTATGTATATCTGTAAATCAATTAGTGTTTTCCTCCCTTTGTATAATATTTAGTGATTTTCAAAGGCACGCTTCTTGGGATTTGCCGGCATTTTGCCGATACTGTGCAGGGACATTTCTATCATTATAGCACAGGGGCACTTTTGAGGTGCCCAAGGACTGAACCCGGCCGGTCCATTATACTGACACCGATGAGTCAGGCGTAATCCCCTTAGCCCCGAGCGTTAGGAGGGAAGCCACTACTACCAACTTTAAAGTCTTTGGTTTGACCCGGCCGGTTTTCGAACCCGCGACTTCCCGCTCTGCAAGCCGACGCTCTATCACCTGAGCTATTGCGGCCAGTGCACGCGTCTTGTGCATTGCGTTTTTCAAAATTTGATACTTCTTATTATTTTCCATGTTTTTTTAAGTTTCTCTGTCTTTCTGTCCGTCTGTCTGTCTGTCTGTCTGTCCCCCCTCTCTCTCTAGAGAAAGAGAGAGAGAGAGAGAGAGAGGGAGTGAGAGAGAGAGAGAGAGAGAGAGAGAGAGAGAGAGAGAGAGAGAGAAAGAGGAGAAAGCGAAAAAACCTACAATCACTCTTTTTCTGTTATTCTATGCAAAACACGCAAAAACAATAAAAACAATAAAAGAAGTAGAAAAATATATATACATGTATACATTCTATTTAAAATGCTTTACATCTTTCAATGGCGATTCAGGACTTCTATCGTGCCGCACGGATTTGTGTTAATATAAGCAGAGTTTGCATAAATAATGAGAGTTAGATTTAGTTATTCCGATATGTTTGTGATGTTTTGCGTAGAGAAATAGTACGTAAGCGTACTTTGTTTTTGACCATACGCTTCAACGACCATAAAGGCACATTTTAAAGTGGCATCTTCATGCGAGTTCTGTCAGCTAGGTTAATAATTATGTGTTTGCCAAAATAAATATATTTGTTAATTAGTCAGTTTTGATTCTGTTAAGTTCCAACTTTTAAACAGGGTTTCTATTAACAAGACATCTTTGATACATGCTAATGGAACAAATTGCCTAAAGACATTTTTCATTAAATAATCCAATGGTATGCATACTCGTATACATTTACTACCAAAATTCCAACATTCTTCCAAATACAGAGGAAAAAATAAAGTAATATAGCTTTAGGAAGATTTTGTTTTTGCAACAATATGTCTACAATTTGCTTTAAAATTGCAAATATCAAATAATTAATGAACCGGGAAGTTCAAATCCTGATGGAAAATAACATAAACAATGCAGTACAATTACAGCTTTATCGGCGATAAGATATTCAAACTTTCATATCTGAACCAAGAAATTATGTGTTCATTATAAGTCACATGTAATGTCATGATTTATGCAACATCTAATCAGATACAGGTATTTTTATTGCCCAAAGGAATGTATATATTGTTTTGATCAGAACTGATAAGTCACAGTTACATATAAATGCATACTTTTTCGGTGAATGTGACAACAATCAGTAAATAAAAGAACATTTCAAAAGCTTACAATTTTAAAACACCTCTTTGTATAGATACCAAAAATACTAAGATACATTAATGTGCCTATATGAAGATTATTGGTATCTTCTGATTATTTCCTCATTGGTCAACTTGTCAAAAATTAGATAATAGTCTTATTAGATGAACATGTAAACAACTATTTAAAATTAGACAAATTTTAGTCCTCTTTCTAATATAGAGTTAATTTTTTATGTGTAAAATGTACATGCGTGTTATAATATGTATCATTATAATTAACTACATGCAATTTACTTATTCCATTATTTTTTTTTCTTTATTAGTTAATTCGCACAACCTGTTTTAGGACGATATATTGACACATTGTATGAATAAAGTATATATCTATATACGCTTTGAGGTGTTAGAATTATTAATTGTGTTGCTTATTGCATTAAGAGAAGAATTTCAGGGATATTAAATAATTTTAGGGAAATGTTTCTGACAAATCGATGTAAATGACATGTAAATTAATATATTTCATGTTAAAACTAAATAGGTTAGACTTATTTCAAGCAAAAACATAACATACTGCTTATGGCGGTTATGTTACCTAATTAATATGATATTGCTTGAAATGCATTGAAAGCATTGCATTACATACTTGTAATAATCTCTATTGCACGTTGAAAAACGTTGTAACATTGTACGATTCTAAAATGCGAAACCTTAAGTAAAGAAGACAGAAAAATATTATAGCCTGACAAGCTGTATGACAAGCTTTATAATGAACATCCATTTCCATATGTGTTGCCCCTGGACCCGAAGCTCCATAAATACGTTATTAGAAATAATTTGCGTATTTGCTAATGGGTTTTGGATTTATATGTGCTTCACAGATGTTTGGGTTTTCTTAGATGTCTCTTTGAATTAGTATCGCAAAGAGAAATTTTAGAATTATAAAGGCTTCTCCGTTTTATCCGTTTTTTTCTTCCAGGTAACGGATTTGTGTAATTCATTGCCATTTACACTTGTATAACTATTCATATATTTTTCTTCATTTATCATTTGATAGATAGATAGACAGACAGACATACAGACAGACACAGAGAGACAAACAGACAGATAAGCAGACAAACAGACAGACAGACAGATTATGTTTATCATAATTAAAATAATGCCATTTCCCGCGGCGTCTTTGTTAGTCTATTAGGACGATGAGCATGTAATTTACAGGCCTTATTATATCTGTATAAGGATTTTTTTAGTAATCATTGAGCTTTCGTTCATTTAATTACAGGAATGCTATACGCAACTCATTTTTCATTCATATTGAGTGCTAAAAGTGCATTTCATGACGAGAAAACTATTCACTTATTACACTGGAGTGTTTCATAGAAAAATACTTTTAAACAAGATTGTAGCGATCTGTTACACGAAAATGTATGATATCTTTACGAGAAGAAAACGACTGGAAGATTTTAATGAGGCTTGGGGCTTGCTTAGAAGATGGTCGGTTGCTTGACTACCATATCGTTGGAAATCTCCATGGCTATACATACGAAATGATGTTATTTTTAATATATATTATTGCCTAGTTTCTTTTAACATTTTGCAAAGATGAATAAAAAAACACAAATAAATGTATTATAATTGGACATTTCGCTAATGATTAATACTAAATACTTTACTAAGAGACAGTTTGAGTGCGTATAAATCTGGAGCATAGTATTTGATGACATAATGGTTTGTATATACCTTGCCTAAACATTGGACAATGTGTATTCTTTATATAACTATTAAGTAACATTCCACTACTAACTTTGTAAACTGTAAAGATATATGACTTTGCAGTTGTCCGTAATAATGAGTTTTAATTATGTATTTTAGATTCTGTTATGCTGGTTAAATCCAACTTTCAAGCGTATATCAGGTGTATCTAAATGTTTAACTGTAAACTGACTGGCACATCATTAGCAAAGAACTTGTCTCCAACGGTTTAAAAATGTAAATACAAGGATTATATCTAATTTTGCTGACAGATTCATGGATTAAGAAGCACGCGACGTACAGCCATAAAGGATGATAGGGATCAATTATTGAGAGTATTATACTTTATAGAGGAAGTTCTGAGTATAAATGTAACGCTTGTCTCATCAAGATAATGCGTTTTCCATTAAGATAATTTGTCTTTCAGTTATATAGATATTCTCAAGAAACATGTTGCAATAAAAGAAAAGCACCATTTGTATTTCCATGGATATTGCTATCGATCAATACAGGTCTAAAAGGATCTACGAAAGTAAACATCTGCGTCGATTATTAAAGCAACAATAAATACGTGAAGACAATGAAATCCTGATTACTGTTTTAGATGGTAAAGCGTACAGTTTTCCCTGTTTACCGTTATCAATGTCAATGGTTGTAATGTAATTTTGTTGCTTTTAGATAAGATGAAAATAAAAGTTATCACATGTGATCATATCCATGTATATTCAACAATTTGAAATACGACTTGTCATGTGAATTTAAATTCTTCACACTAACAACTGCGGCATTTTTAAGGGGGAAACAGTTACAATTCCAAGTTACATGCTTTCAATTGACCTTTCTTTTGATGTTTGTTAAAATCGCTATAATGGTATATACAACTTATGCATATATGAGTATAAATAGAGCATTGTTTACAAAAAAAATTGTGTTTGCTTGTCTATTAATCGTCAGCATTTGCACAGATTTACATTTAACTTTACGAGAAATATGTTTCATTTTATAAGTTATGTTTTGCAACGACTCATATCATTTAGATGTGGCCACCTCAGCTATATCCTTTAACAATCGGTCATTCGAGACGGTTATTGTTCGCTTTCTATTTTGCTCAAACCTTCATTAAGAGTTACCACTAAATAAAAAATGATTTCCGCTAGACACTACCACACACACACATAGTTTATGTAAAAAGACGAACATAACGAAACTAAACATAACTCTCATATGAATTTACACTGGTAAGAGCCGGTCAGTGTGCAATGGGTATTTTCCAGTTTTGTTCAATGTTGAAGTAATTTTCAGTGCTGATACCTTTGTAGAAACTGCAAATATTTATACCTGTATAATGCCTTTCTTGAATGAAATGTCATTTATATAGAAAAATGAAGTTTTATCTTTACAACAATAAACAGTAAATACAGGTTAATTAATATTTTTTGAAAATGATTTAACATGACAAATGGTCCAAATTATATTTTCTTCTTTTCACTTTTCCATTTGAGAGACCTATCAAAAAGAGCAAGGCTTATATGGGCATCTCCAACAGGTGGCCAGTTTATTGTCTGAACTTTTCAAATAGGTAATTGTTGTGCTTGCTCTATTTTGTAGTCTCGTCAAACTTTTGTTGCAACTTTTACAACAGACTAGCATGTGAATTTCCTAATATGTGACGTTTCTGATTTCAGTATATGTTGCAGTACACATACGACTTTGTCATACTTTCTTATTATTAGCGATTGTTCGCTGTTGTTTTTTTATTCATTGATAATACTGTAAAATGATGATTCAAACAATATTTCGGTGCTTAATTTCCATTTTAAACGAATGACATTTTACATTCTTGCGACATGCACTTTTTGGAAAAGGTATTTTAATTTCATTGAATCTATAAAGGAACGACGAACTATTGTAACAGTATCATTTTGTCGCTAGTAATTACCGTCTAAGGTAAAACTTCCGTTTTGGTTACTTGCACGTATAACACTGTATAAATACTGTTTTCGTGCATAAGGTTCTGCATCTTCTACACTATAAATAATAATTGGAATAATTCTATTATTTTTGATATAATTTAGTATATTGAATGTGCAAAGGATATTTTGTAATTTAAGTATAATTCTGGAAGTTATCTACGATTTAAATTCAATAGAAGACGTAAAACAAATGGTACTCACCCAATGCAGGGACTTAAAATAAATGTTAATAAAACAAAAATATGTGTTTTTGAAAAAGCAAAAAGTAAAAAACAGCATGATTTTAAAATAAATAACCAACGTATTGAGTATGTAGAAGAATTTATTTACCTTGGTGTTAAATTTACCTACAATGGTAATCTCGCACATGCAGTCAAATACTTGCATGAGAGTGCCTTAAGGGCGTATTACAATTTATTATCTGTCTTTGATAAAATTAGCGTTGATATTAAGACGAAGATTTATCTTTTTGATCGAATGATTGTACCTATTCTACGGTATGGATCAGAGGTATGGGGAGTCTACAACATTAAAGATGTTGATAAACTTCATTTAAAGTTTTGCAAATATATACTAGGGGTTAAGTCCCAGACATGTAATGCAGCAATTTTCGGTGAATTGGGTCGTATTCCATTGTCAATTATTTGTAAAGAAAGAGCTCTAAAGTATTGGGTGAAATTAATGTGTAATCAAAATTCCATTATGTTTAGCAACTATGTATATCAGTCCAATAGCATCAACTCTAAATGTTGGTCTAAAAGAATAAATTCAATTTTAGACCACTTAGGATGTACCTACATGAGAATAAATTTTAACGACTTTATGACCAGTATAAACAAGATTGGAGTTACCAAATTAATAACAGTCCTAAACTCTACTACTATTCCAAATTTAAAACAAATTTCGGCTTTGAAGAATATCTTACAAAAATACATTCTTTTAAACTAAGAAGTTGTTTAACTCGTTTCCGTTTGAGCTCGCATGATCTTAACATCGAAACAGGCAGATATAACAATATTCCAAGAGAAAACAGACTCTGCACAGTTTGTAATATGAACTCGATAGAAACGGAGTATCATTTTATTATGTGTTGCCCATCTTACTCGTGCATTAGAAATAAGTATTTCCCAGCACTTAGAAGTTTTCCTAATGTCCAAAAATTTATTGCAATCATGTCAAATCCAAAAATATGTATTACCTTATCGAATTACATCTTGGAGGCAAATGTTATCCGCAGTAATGCCATAGGAGTTATATGACTGTCGGTCAATCAATATTTATGTATATTATTGGTAGAAACTGTTTTTACATTGTTCATGTTATATATCCACGTTTGTTAATTTTGTTCGCACATTGACGTTATGACGTCTAAGCCATATTTAATTTTTATTGTAAATGGCCAAAGACATGTATATGTCGAGTTGCTAATAAACTTTGAAACTTTGTTAAAGTTGCAAAAGTGTTAATATAATTATTATATAAAAATCAATGGTCTTGTTTGTTGTTTTTGTGTTTGTTTGTTTTTTTACACATATTAATATATATTCTTTAGTAAGGTACAATTGAATTAAGAAACAAACCTTTTATAAATACATGTTTATGTCGAAAATAAAAGTGAAAGTGTATATGTTGCTTAATATTTACAAGAACAACGGCATGTTATCGGGGTTTAGTTATTGTATGGCTGATCATTCAGACAGATGTACTAAAGTACTTATAATAAGACAATGTGAATTTTTGTATTATTTTGAGGTTTATAAATCTAAATATCATTTGATTTCAATGCTTGCCTCGCCTATGAGACAATATATCAACGATGGTTTGTGTTGAATTATTGAAAAGTTGTATTAAATCAGGTTTAGTTATATTATTTCGATGGTTGTAAACTAAACACTCCGATTATTATAAATTTAGTGTTATTAAAAATGTGTATTTATTGTTCATTTATCAATGCAATTAAATACTTTAAAGAGATACCTTTTAGGTATTATTTCATTTTATTGATTCGTTATTAGTGTGACTATAAATTTCATTCGTTAATACGTTTACTTTTATCTCTCCATATGCTCAAGAAACGACAAAAGTATCTTGATTTTAACGCATGTTGACCTTTCTACCTTTGATTTATTTACAGTTTAGATCATTATGTGCAAGTTGTTGTAATTCATGTAGATTGACTGTACCTTTATCATCATCATCATCATCATCATCATCATCATCATGCGTTTAAAGTACGTTGTAACCTGCCAAGGGTGTTGGACAGTCTGTTGGCAGCTCGCAGTTTCTCTCTCCAGGCGCTATGGTTTATGGTAAGATTCCAGGCACGCAGATCTTCTGAAATGTTCTCTTTCCACGACTTTCTGGGTCTTCCTCTCGTTTTATTGCCCTCGACTAGAATTGTTTGACATCTTTTGGTCCAGGAAGTACTTCGGTGAACATGCCCAGCCCATCGTAAGCGATTCTGACGCAGTAATGAGTCGAGGTGTGGGATGCAGAGCCTTTCATACATAGTCTCGAACTAACTAGGTCATTTGCTTTTACTCTACATATCCACCTCACCATCGCTTTATCATTTCTTATTAGTCTTGCACGGTCTTTATTCCTTGTAGCCCAGCTCTCACTTGCGTACAGCATAACACTACGCACACAGGCAGAGTATATATTTCCCCTGGTTTTTAAGGATACGGTCCTGTTGGTAACGATGGGAAGCAGTTCTCTAAATTTTCCCCATGCACTGCGACATCTGGCGATGGTACTTGCTGTGCAACCTCCAGCAGCGCAGACAGTGTCTCCAAGGTAGCAGAAACTCCCAACTGTTTCCAGTTCTTGTCCATCCACAGTTAGGTGTTGGAGTGGTCGTCCGTCATCAGGTCTGGCTGTACCATTACAGCGTGTGCACTGGAAAGTAGGGTCAGCTTGGAGCCTTCTCTTGATGCCTCTGCATGTTTTGTGGATCCATTGCTGGCATCCTGTGCAGAAAATCGAGTTTCTGCCTACACCTTTCCTGCATACTCACATGGCCGTTTTCCTGAGTTTACAAGGACGTTAAGATCTTACCCATGTTCACTCTTAGCCCTTTGCTCTCGAGGTTAATCTTCGATCTCTCGACTCTGATGGTCAGTTCCTCCCCTGTGTCTGCAGCTATGACTAAATCGGCAGCATACAACATTTCCCAAGGGAGACCAGTGCAGAACTCCTTCGATATGGCCTTAAGCACGATGATGAACAGTAAAGACCTGAGGACCGAATCTTGATGTACTCCTACTCTAATATCGAACGCGTCGCTGTATGTGTCGCCTACCCTGACCTTACTCTTGGCCTGTCTATACATGGCATGGACTGCTCGAACTACCCATTCTTCAACCCCTACCTTCCTCATAGCCCACCAGAGGACCTCTCTCGGAACACGATCGAAAGCCTTTTCCAAGTCAACGAGGTAGAGATAGAGAGTCCTGTTTTTCTCGATGTATTCTTAGGTACTCTCTCCAGGATCTTAAAGACCTGATCCAGCAGTTTCAATCCCCTGTAGTTCCCTCTCTCAAGTGCAACTCCTTTTCCTTTGTAGCAGTTTACTACAAAACTTATGTCCCAGTCTGAAGGTATACCCCTCTCAGTGATGATTTTGTTCAGAAACTGCGAAAGGTATGGGATGCAGCTCTCACCTGAGCTTTTGAGCATTTCTGCTACAATGCCAGATGGCCCCGCTGCCTTGCCACTCTTGGATCTGCTCACCACATCCTTCGTCATTTTCTCTGTGATTTGTATGGGTGGGCCAAGTATCGGGGCTGCAGCAGATAGACATTCTGGGTCCCAGGAAAACTCAACATTCAAAAGTCTCTGGTAGTGCTCTTGCCATGCACTTTTCTTGGCTTCATCATCCAATGCCATCTCTTCTTGATCGTTTCTCACACATTTCCCTCCTATGAAATCCTGGTTTTGTCGCTTCATCTGCTTAGCAATTCGGAGGATGTTTTCCTTGCCATCAAGCACATTCTGCAACTGTTGTTCCGCAGCATTCTTCTTTGCAAGGTATATGACATGCTTGGCTTGTCTCTTGGCCTCAATGTAGCTCTTTTCCTGTGCCACTTTTCTTCCACTCCTTCCAACGAGTTCTCTTTTCCTTAACAGCTGTGCTGACTTCACTGTTCCACCACCATGTCTGTTTTCTTGGCGGTCCTTTCTTGGTCCAACCACAAACCCTCTCTGCTGAGCTGAGTAGGCTTGTTTTGAGTTTCTCCCAGGTGTTTTCCACTGTTTCTGTATTATCAGCTGCTTGTAGGGCTGCTTGCATTGCATTTGCAAACTCTGACTTTAGTTCATAATTTCTGAGTTTCCATATGCGTAGTTTAGGAGTGTACTTTTGCGTTTAGGTGTGGCGAACATCAGTGTTAAATCACATTCGAGTAGTCTGTGTTGTGACACACATTCCTCCCCATTGATGACTTTTGCATTCTTGGTTATCTTAAGTTCTCCTTTTCTCATCAGTATGTAATCGATCTAGCTACACCTGACTGACATGTGATGAGTTGTTGTGGAGGTTTCCTGAAGAATGAGTTTCCCACTATGAGGCCTTGTGCAGTGGCGAATTCCAGAATGCGTTCGCTCTCCTAATTGCGTTGGCCATATCCATTTCCGCCATAGACTCCCTCGTGTCCCTCTGCAGCGCAGCCAATGTGACCATTGAAGTCCCTACAGATGAAAAGCTTTTCATGTGAGCTGATTCGGGATATAACGCTATGTAGGTCATTGTAAAAAGCGTCATTGTCACTGCTATCAAGCCCCGATAAGGGAGCATAAACTGAAATGATGTTGAGGATCAGTTTGTCGATACAGATCTTCATGACACGTATCCTATCGCTCACTCTTGCGATGTCAAGTACCTTGTCTATCCATTTCTCAGCAAGGAGTATACCCACTCCCCCAGTGCCAGCCTGGTTCCCCATCCAGTACAGTTTGTACCTCGAGTTCATACCGGTCAGAAGACGAGCTGAACCACCTCTCCATCTAACCTCCTGTATGCCGCAGATGTCAACACGTCTTCTCGTGAGGGTTTCAACCACTTCTCCTGATCTTTCACTAAAGGTTCCGATGTTCCAGCTTCCTAAGCGTTTAGGTTGACGTGGGATTTCGCGTAATGACGATCTGACTGACCCACATCTACCCGCCCTACCGAATACGACGCCAGTTCTCTCAAAGGTACTGACCCCGTTTTCACTTCTATCTGTATTGCGGTTTGCCATAAATTGGGTTGGAGCAATATTTCACGGTCGGATGCCCTTCCTGACGCCAACTTGGCATTTACAGCTGTCAAGAAACTGAAGTTTTGTGTCGGAGTACTTCTCTCCTAGCCCTTCCTCAACCAAGAGGTATATCTACAAGGCAGCAGATGATTTGATGTCAAAGTATCCTTCTTCTAGCATTCCGCCGTTGTCCTTGAAAGGAGGATCGTCCGCCGAGCCATAGCGGCCCCTGCACCAGAAAATCAGTCTGTCGATGACTGCTGCAGAAGCCATTACTGCTTTCCGGGTTGAAGCAGCAGGTTGCAGTTTCACGTCATGCCCAGGACATAAATCATAGACCGGATTTAAATTATAACAGTATTTACCTTAAGTTATTTATATACAATAATGTACGATAAACACATACATAAATGTAAACATACGTTAATGTTTGAAATATTAGGCAGCTTAGTGGGTAACAACGTGTGCATTGCTTAACGTCTTTGTATGCCTAAATGGGTGATCGTAACATATAATAGAAACACAACATTTAAGTTCATTGGATTGTTTTGTTTGTTCGAACCACCGATATAATTATAGTAAGATGTGGGACGTCTAGTTATTCTTGTCCGACTAATATTTTTCAGACACATGTCTAAATATAACCGTCGGCAGACATAACGATGAACGTTCATGATTCTGAAAGTTTTGCAGAAATTGCAAATAATTTAAAAAATGATTACAATGTATAAAATAAAACGCGCTGATAAATTGTGTCCATAAAAAACACACAAATTCGGAAAGCAAAGGCATACACCAGTCATCGACACCGACGTTATGGCAGAAGCTTTCATAAATTATGAAAACACAATTTTATGAATTACGTCGAATTAGGTTCTTGCAAAAGGAAAAAATGCACAATTTTATTTTTACACATTGCTAGATAAAACAATTTGAACACATATGCGAAAATAATTGATTTGTTATTGTATTTGTGATTCGAACATATTATCTAATATAAATGATTTAATAATAACGAGTTAATATCATGAACATAAGATAGAAATTTAATTAAAACCCGAGGTCACAAATCAATTGTTATAATGATGGTTAAAATGCAAATATTGTATACACTTGTTTGTCATATAAAAGTTGGCGGACAAGGACACGTCGTAGATTGTTATCGAAATACTGCTGTATGTTTACAAATAAGTATAAAAATGTTGTCTTATGCATTTAATTAAACAACAATAAATTGAATTAAAAATAACAATTTTATAACATTTGAATAAACAACAATAGGTTGTGTCCGTATACTTGCAACTGAATGTAAAAACATGTAACCAGTTTCGTATCATGGTATTTTATTTACATAATTTTAATTACTTAATGCATTTTTCAGCTATTACAGATACATACATTTAATAAACATGTTCTCTACCTTTCATCAATAACAGCTTAACAACGAAAATAATGTACGACTGAAATGTGAAATTGTTTCAAGACTTATAAACAAATGGAAATACAAATTAAAACCAGGTTTAAGCGCCCCAGTTGGTCCTTTTGCCGACTGACCGGTCCAAGGTGGTAACTGGTGTTTTTTCTTTTTGTATGCTATGTCTCGTCTCTGTTTTTGTCATATTTATATTTACCATGTTTGCCTTGGTCTAGAGGTAGATTAATTTTAGATATATGTCGAAATTTTGATAGGACCTTTTCTTATTTACCAATTTAAAAGATATTTGACATTTTATCTAACTTTAAACTTGTTCAAAGTTTCAAACAACTGACGTTTATAAATTGCGTGAAACTGCCAAACTACAATTTATAAAGTAGGTTCAATTAAATTCATTTAAAAATAGCATTTAGACTATTATACAATTATATTTCTTTCTGCTGTTGAGATACAATTAAAAACAGATTATTATCTGAAGGACGTTGCCGTCTAAATGGCATTATTTTCACGTAACGAATTAGCAACGCATTACAATTTACAATTTTAATCTGGATTGACCGTTTATTTCGTCTTGACAGAAAAAAAACACATATATTATGAGAAATAACTTATATATATAACGACCTAATCTTATTTTGCTTCTTGTTATGCTGAATGTAAATGGGAACGAATCATATTGTACAGGAAGATACGAACCACTTACAAATAGCTCGAACACTCATCAAGAGCCACTGCTCGGTATAAATATAGAAATAATTATTGTTCTCTGCTCAGCTCTGAATTTTACTCAACCATTTCCCCAACAATCCAATGTTAAATGCTTCTTTTGCAACCTTTCTAAAAGGCGAGATTGATCTTTGAATGTATGTCTTAAAACACGTTTTACAAGAAAGCAAAAGTATTTTACTACGAGTCCTGTGTTAACAAAGTTCATCTCAGCCCATAGTTTAAGTCCAAGTTCCTAGTCTTTACAGGTGGGATAGGCGTCAAGAACTACTAGATTACGTTTAATTTTCTACTGTTCTTCGAACTCATTGAAAAGCTCATACAACTGTGCAGCAATAAATATTCAATCTTCACAGCCTCAAATGCACATCGTATACAAGCATGCTTGATTTTTGACATCGTTGACTTCTTGTCGTTGTCTAGCCACGTGGCTTGAAATAAACATGTTAACTACATGACATGATGAAAACGAGGTAGGTTTGTATTAATCATATATTTCTTATAATAGAATATAAATAGGATATTAATTAGTATTAGTAGATTAATAGACTATTAATAGAGTACACTATTTTAATGCATACTTAATATGCACAAAAAACGATCATTTAAAAATCAGCATGGATCTGCGTGGTGAATAAAGTGAGTGTTATAAAACCAGACCTGTCATAGTTAATAAGAGAGTAAAAATAGAATACAATGTCTTAACAATTTCTGGTAACAATGAGTTTACATATTACACCATTATTATCTTATCAAATGACCATCAATTTAACACTTCTTTATTGTGGTGGACAGTTGTGTCAGTCCTTTTACCTCTCACACTCGATGGTTTGCTGATTATGTAGTTTAGCAAGCCATGAAGACCGACGCTGCCAAAAAAGATGAAAATCACCGTCACTGCAATGCGGAATAACTTTCTCGACTTTAAGACATGAAATACTCAGAAGATATATCGTTACAACGAAACCGATAAGTTACAAAAGTTATAATTCACTTTTCATCAACAATTAATATAAGAGCATTGCTTTGGTCATTCAAACCCACAAGTTGTAGTAACCATTGTCTTTCCTTTCGATATGCAGTATGGTTTTCATATGTGACAAGTCACATACCACGTCACAAGATTAGATCCTAAAATGACTACAATTTGAAGATGATAAACAATAAGATAGAACAGAAATATCAGAACAATTGCCTGATTTTGACAAAGCTTGATTTACTTTAGTCTATGACTTTAACCGCTAAAATAAACTATTACAGAAGTCAGAGAAAGATATAATGACTATGTTAAGTCGATAGAAGCAGTTATCTTGTTTATGCCAATTGCAAATTATAATTACAATTTTGTTTTGTTGGAGTGATTAAAATTAAATTTAAAGTAATGAACTTATAACATATTTAGGGAATAATACAAAAATCCCGATATGGATCGCAAATGTTTATTGCATGATTTTTTCTTTGTATTTTATTTAGTTATGCAGCGTCGTCATTTGTTCAGATGAGTTCCTAGAAATACACACACTTATTCGTGTGTCGTCAGTACTTATCAATCGAGTCAGTAAATATTACTTAACCAAGTATGCATAATAACTTGGTCTCATCAAGATTTGCGTTACGACCTTTGATGACACATTCAGACGTGTGTCCCTTGGGAAATTGCTTCATTTGCACAGAATGTCTGCAGGGTATTTATATGCATACTATTAAATATTACACGGGAATGTTGAGCGAGATCAATTAGGCAACACTCAAATAGCTTTAAGTGGCTCCAGTGTTCAATATGTGCCTTTGTTAAGAGAGCCATCGTTTCTAGCATAAGATTGTAACCGCATTGTTTAGCTTATAGTTAAAAAACACATATGTTGAAAGCTAAACTACTTAAGTACAGAACAGAACAGAACATAAATTTTATTTGTACCTTAGGCCCATAATACAATTTACATAATTATACAACTATACAAAACACGAGTTATGTTATTATCGTTACATATATCTTCATCGCTTCATAATTTCATACACATAATAACACAGTTTTTTCAATACTAAATCATTATTTGATGTCATCAGGTTTATAGAATTTATTCTATTTCTACCCCCTTCATACCAACTAAGTAATAACCGATAAATAAGTGTTTTGGGTTTAACGTTTTACGAAATCTTACAGAAGATACCATAGATGTAAATAAAACATATGTTTTCAATTTTAATACTTTTTTATAAATATAACGACGTACAGTTAAATCATCTGTTTTTCACTTTATAAGTATTGTATATAATTCACATGGATAATATTTTGATATGTGTAATCCAAATGATGTTGAGGTATCCAATCTAGAAACAACCAGGCTTATTATGTGTATTATCCTTTCAAACGTTTGACATCCATCCGCTTTGCGTTTAAATGTATATCATACAGGGACCATTATGCTAGAAGTATAGAAGATTTTGGCTTCATTGTAAATCAAACTACAGTCACTAGCAGAGGATTCTGCTTGATGGACTTGTTAGCCTACAAGGGTTTTGCAAGGTTGTTTTCATTTACAAGTCTGGTTGTACAGTATTCATTTTAATATTGAATTAGGGTACACAGTATATTCATTTAGTTTCGTCTTAACTTTCACTAAAATATAAATAGGTAAATAAGAAAAGGTCCTATCAAAATTTCCACAGGTATTTAAATTTTATCTGTCAGTAGACAAAGGCAAAAAAAGGTAAATGTAAATGTAACAAAAACACACAGACGAGACATAACATACATAAAGAAAAACCATCAGTTACCACCTTGGAACGGTCAATCGGCAAAAGGACCGACTGGGGTGTGAAAACCTGATTTTTGGAGAGCTCCAACCTTGCACTTCCTGAAGGTTTTTTTTCTATCAAACAAACAGTGTAAATAACAATATCCCGTCAAAGTGAAACAACTAGCAGTAAGCACCTGCATCGGGAGTTAAAATAGATACAATTAATTTATATACATACATGATATCTAGTAATAAAATAAACTATCAACATATGTACAGTATGTATAGTAGATAAAAACCTCGGCAACGTTAAAACTCCAAATGAGATATTAGTTTGAAATAAGACAGCCCAAGCTGATATATTATAAGAAAGAAAAACAACAGCCAAAGCGTTGATATATATAATAAGATCAATTTTAATATGGCATACAATGCCATCACATCATATGCCAAAAGTGTCAAAAGTGAAATGTAAGAAATACAAAAGGAAACATCGAATTTTAGAAAACAACTTACCAACAAAATAAAATGTAGTATTGTTAAGAGTTAATAAGTTAAAAGAACATATCATAAAAAACCGAGGATTTATCCGCAGTTGGCATATTATATATAATAAAGGTACTAAACATCCCGATGTTATACCTACTGTGCAATCTCTCTTAAAGGGTATGGAGACTGCTCAAGTTGTCTCACCTATATAGGGCACGACTGGAGAGATGAAGAGACAAGAATTCCAACCGTAACTGTCCAATTATGGCTATAAGTCACTGTTTTCATAAAGTCTCAACGACCTGTCCGGTCATCGTGTAATTTAAATGCAATTCAAGTTCTTGACTGTAAAAGGGTCAATTGCAAGCAATGCATTACAACGAAGGATTCCCGGGTTGTAACCGTCTGCAATACATTTTCTGATAAGTTTTGTAAAGTGGTCAGAAAAGTTATTGGGACCCTTGATTTTCTTTAACTTGTATAAAACATTTCCATACAATGCAGGGTGGCTTATGCATTAGAAGCAATAAAACTATTGCGGTGAAAGAATTTTGAAAACGCCTTTCTAAATTTATGACAAAGACATAGTGTTTGGAAATGAAGCACAAAAAATAAAATGCAACAGAAAACTATGCACATTTCTTATGTTTAATCAAAATAATAGAATTATATTTCGACATGTTCATCTTTCGCCTATCTAATGTAAGTCACAATGCCCTTTTTGCGTTGAATAATTGAGTACGTGTATGGTTACATAAAATATGAAAAAGTAGTTAATTTACGAATATTCTTCTGTAGCCAATTCCAGAAAATAAACGTTCGAGCATGCCGATATGTTCAGAAACTTAGTTCTAAAATCATTCGCTAGAAACCTAAAGGTTCATTTTATTTTAGTTGCAACAGTTATCTTGAGAAGGTGTTTACTTGAAGCAGATATAGCATGATACCACACCCAGTCATATTATCCTGACACCAGATCAACTAGTCGTGGAACTTCCATTATATTTGATTTAGCGTTAGCAAAGGAGCTTTACCAAAACCATTTTAACGACTTTAGCACGTCGCATACACGGGGGCACCCGTACCTGGAGCCGACGCTCTACCGATTGCGCTACTAGGTCCGGCCAATCCTTTTGAATATGTATTAAGTTGGTATTCAACAAAGGCTTATATTTAGCAAGAAATGATTGCTATTATAATTATTAGTATTAATATTAGTATTAGTATTATGTCTCCTATATCTTTAAATTGTTTACTCTTAAATTTTTGTTTATCTCCTTATTGGATTTTACAAAGAAATAGGTTTGAGAGAGGATAATGTATGTCTTACACGTATTTTCTCAATTCCCAATGTTACAGAAGTGAAAAGAACAATGTCAAGTCTGCCAGATTGTTCTCTGCGGGAAAAAAATATCTCAGTTTTTCTAACATATGTTTATGACAGTTTACATGTCTCTGGTGAAAAGCCGTCAGAAAAATTTAAATAAGGATTGTCATACATACCTCCCAGGAGGAATTGACGTATTACAATGACCTTTTCTGTTTGCTTCTCGCAATTTTGGCTTTCTATGAAGCAAGTTAATTTAAAACGTATAAGTCCTTATGTAGTTGTTTCTACAGAATAATTACTTCAAGAAGCAACAATACTAACACTTTGGCAAGGTATATTTCCCATGTCGTTTCTCGAAACATATATAAAACATAAGAGTACTACTAGCTAGTATTCTTTGATCCGTTCGTAACTCACGATGCATATCCCCGCTGTAAGGTTCTCTGTTTGATGAAATATATTTATTTACATTGTTTTCTGTCAGATCAAATTTTCATGAAGTGCGAGACTGCTGCGCTTCACAAACCAGGTCTGAGTACCCTAGTCATTAGCGAGTGGCCTGTCAAACTTCTGGCTTGTGGAATGACTAGGCTTAGTGTTTGTTCCTTTTACATTAACTATGCCTTTGGTTATTGTTAATTCACATGTTACCATCTGTGGCAATTGTGATGGGACCTAATTTTAATATTCCTTGTTAATGTAATAACGACGAAAGTTTAAGCTGCCTTCTGGATTGAGAATAAGTATAATTACTGAAGCACATCAATGTTTGGGATAGTTTTAAGCCTATTACTATTTGCTATTACAGGGGCTAGGGTCAATATGCCGGTCCGATTGTAGTAGTTTTAAGTCAGGGGAAATCGTATAATACTTTGACAATACTCCGATTTCGTTAATAACTATCTATGTCAAAGCATACTTTTTCTAGGTCTCTCTCTCTCTCTCTCTCTCTCTCTCTCTCTCTCTCTCTCTCTCTCTCTCTCTCTCTCTCTCTCTCTCTCTCATTCCCTCTGTATTACATATAACATATACGTATAAAATATCTAAAGACCGCTTTATGCTTAGTAGCTGTTAGCAACAAGTGCCGCTAACGTAAAAATACTACAACACATAAGAAAAAAATCACCATATATTGTTGGGTTCTATACTAAATCGAAAACAAAAGCAGCTTCTTACAGCCTGCAAGCAAAAAACAAATCAAGTACCCAATTATTTTGTTTATGCTTCATTAAAAATGTAAAGGTTAGAGCCCAAATAAATGAAAATAAATTTGAATTATAATAATATGTTAAATGGGACTTTTCCAAAAAACTGCGACTTGAACTTACTTTTGACTATATGCAGAAAGTTATGTCTGCACACACACACACACACACACACACACACACATATATATATATATATATATTATATATATATATATATATATCCGTCGAAATTGGCAAAAAATAGAGCAATGATGAGACACAGAAAATTACGATGAAAACAAAAGCACATATATTCATAGCATTTTGTCTTCTTTGCTTTCATGAAATATCTCTTGCTGATGAGCATCTGCAACAATGTTCTTTTTATTATTTTATTTAATTTCATTCATTTCCTTGGGGATGGTATGTATGGCTTTTTTATCACAAAACATCTTGTGTGATTGGTTTGATTCATAGTCAAGTTAATTGTCATTATGTAGAACACATGTGAAATCCTTGATCATGTACACTAGAGACTTAACTAGGGCTGAGTATCGAAACAAAGGATCGATACAGTAAGGTTGATAATTGATATAACATTTGACATATTGATATGTCGTTAGAAATATGAGTTAACGCAGAGGGCCAATATTATTAGCAAATGAATAAAAATTGATGTTTATTTAAGTTATAGTAGCTATATTTCATTTTGTTTAAGTAAACAAGTTGTAGCTTTGTATGCGTGGTCTGTGTAAGAGAATGGACTGAGTATGAACAAAATTACGAAATACATATTAAACCAAATAAGAATATATAACAAAGTCCTATGAGCATTGCAACGTATTCCAAACTCTGAAAAGGCGCATGAAATAGGTATTTCACATACAAGCCAAGTGAAAAGTAAGAACAAATTTGTGATGAATAGGTAAGTAAGAAAATGTCCTATCAAATCTTTAACAGATATTTTAATTTTATCTATCAGTAGACAAAGGCAAACAAGGTAAATGCAAATTTGAAAAAAAAAAAAACAGAGACGAGACATAACACACATAACGAAAAACCATCAGTTACCGCCTTGGAACGGTCAGTCGGCAAAAGTGCTTAAACCGGATTTACAGAGCTCTAACCTCGCACTTTCTGATTGACTTTTTAAAGAAGGAAAAGGAAATCGATCTATCTGAATACAAAATGTCAAAGCGCTGACGTTGTCTTGATAAGTTATGACGAGAGTAGTGATTGATTATAAAAGAAAGGGGTATTATTTCGATTAGAAAAAAAAACTTGTAGTAAGCAGCCATCCAAGGGAGAGCCTATAATTGTCTGCTTAAGACAAGTTGGCTGTTTAAGATAAAATATGAAATTATTGATAGATTTGCCTATAACTATGAGCCTGTATGTTTAATAATAAGGATGAAATAAACCTAAATAGTAGATCTGCTGCAAAGTGCTGTTCTAGCAAATGTATAATACTGCAACGTAACTGCTATTTTATGTCAACGTATGAATCAGAAAATCAGACGTGTCTCGTTAAATTGCTCCATTATAGCAGTTTGGTTATAGTACAAATCATGGCATTTTAAATTATTCACACCACATTTAAAAATACGTGAAGATCTATTAAATCTAAGTCAAATTGTAGTTCCACAAATCGCTTTTAAGTGTACATATGTTAGATTAAGTAAATAGTTACAACATCATTGAAACAATGTCCGTTTCAACAAAAACCAAAATTGCAACAATTTTATGATCGAGAAATTTTAGAGTAATAGTGATGGTAAGAAGTAAGATACTTAGGTAAGTAAGTATGTGGGTGTAGAGAAGGAGATTAACGGTCACTCATTTAATGCGTTACCGCGTTCCTTCGATTTTCTTTGCAACATACTGCCACACTTGGCTCCATGAAAATTAAAACAAACCGACTTTTAATGCATAGTCTGAACACCCGGTTAATTTATTATTTGAGGAATGCCCATTACCGAAATCTGAATGAGAAACTCGTAAAAAAGTATTTCTTCCTATATGTGTTCCATACTGACTACTGCATAGGCGTGTGTGTATCTGTATGAGGTCCCTAATATTGACTATCAACCTACAAAAACATATCAGATAAATTTAATCTTTATAGCCCTGTTGAGTAGAGGAAAACAGTTTTGACTAATTTGAAAAGTGCACCAAAACAGCAGTTTAAGTTTAAAAATGAATGAGAGGTACTTACTCCAGCAAGAAAATTTATAAAATGTGGGCTTGTAACATTTTTGGGCAGTTCTTTAAAATAGAAACAGTTCCTGAGTTTCAGGTGTTTTTTAATAATCACTCAAGAGTAATTTTTCATGAGTTTAGATATCTGACGTAGGGCATGTCATGCTTTCAAAAGATCATCATATACGTCATATTTAGAAATAATTTAAAGTATTATGTTTAGATTGTCTTTCATTGACTAGATAAGTTTGGTTACATGGTTTAACTGTCGTGTTTGCTCTTATTGTTGAATGATTCATCAATATTTGTTCTCACATTTACATTTGGCGTGCGTGTGGATACCTTGGTCCTGTGTCTTTTCAATTTTTGTATATGTTGCAATACTCATAGCACTTTGTCATATATATTCTTATTCATGATCCCAACAATGTTACTTGTGCAGTGTGGCGGTCGTAAAAAATCTCCCCGTGCATGTAATCTATGCTGTCATTTAATTCATCCTATATGATTTGTTAAGTGTATTTCCTTTGATGGACATTGGTTGCTCAATTCCATCCCGCATAAACAGGATGTTACTACCATTTACTCTTCTCTGATCATTTTCTTCTTTGATTCGAAAAGTTAATTTCATTTACTATTAACGTTTTCTGTAGGTTTTCTAATCGAAATAATACCTATCTCTCTTCTAAACACTATGTGGAGATTACTTTTCAATGACGACACTGCTTTCGACATAACTTGTCAGACAAAACGTCAGCTCTTGGACACTTATTCAAATGGATCAGTTTTCTTTTCACCTATCAGGAAATGCGAGGTTAGAGCTCTGTAAAACTGGTTTAAGCACCCCAGTCGGTCGCTATTGCCGACTGACCGTTCCAAGGCGGTAACTGTCGAGTTTGCTGTTATTGTTAAATGACTCATCACAGATTTGGTCTCACATTTACATTTGGCGTGCATGTGGATACCTTGGTCCTGTGTCTTTTCATTTTTTGTATATGCTGCGATGCTCATTGGACTTTGTCATATATATTCTTAGTTGTCCAGCCCCACAGAATCATTCAGATGACAAACAGTACACTTACCTTAGGATATCAAGCGTCAAAAGTACCGCTATCCTTTGCTGCCCATTAGGATGTCTTACGTTTCTGATAAGCACAGTGCATTGCAAATATGTCGTTATTGTATCTTTTCATGCTTACTAGCGATCGTCTATTAATGGGGTTGATGTCGGTATGCAGTAAATTGCCAGACACCATTACGCATAAACACATGATTGTGAGAAGTGTGATATGATAATTTGTAATTCAATGGCTTAAAAGGAATGGCATTAAGATAATACGCTTTTAAGATAAAATGCAAAGAATAGTTTTCTAAGGGAAGGCATTAATTGTATACAGGGTGTAAAAATGTATCTGCTTATCCGCTATAGTGCCAAGTATATCGCACATATTTCCCAGTCAATCATGTTATATTCATGACTGTTTGGCTTCAGTCTTACAAAGATATTTCGTTTCTCATGTACATACAGCGTATGTTAACTGGGTACTATTTCATATTTCCTTTTTTATGAAAAATAACCGATGTTGTTCAAGGTACATTTTTGAGTATTCTATGTTTCAGGATCGTATCCACAAATTATCTTGGTTGGTCTTAGAGGTATCTTTTTTCATATATTACAATATTATTTTCTGTTTTGCACAAGATGATAGTATACAGATTTGATAAGCGCTGAAAAAGTATTTGAGCACAGATTGTAACCAGTACACATGAGCACCATAAAATGGTATGCCCTTGCATGCTACCCTATTTCTAATACAGTGCATAAAACCTTTTAATAGTATGGTAAACAGAAAAGTGATGTAACATGTGCGAACTCCCCGAGTCAGGTTCCCTTATGATTTTCAGAACACTGATATTTTCAAAGGCAGAAAAGAGCACAATTGGTAAAGTTTTATAATATTATCAGCAATTTTTAAGATTTCGTGATATCAAAACACCCTTAGATATAACATGCTATTAAATTAATACTTATGACATTTTACCTATTCAGACGTTTTTAATAGGAAAATAAGAAAAGGTCCTATCAAAATTTCCACAGATATTTAAATTTTATCTACCAGTAAACAAGGGCAAACAAGTAAAATGTAAATGTAACAAAAACACAGAGAAATAACACACATAAAGAAAAACCATCAGTTACCGCCTAAGAATAGTCATGTCTATAGAAATATGTAGAAACATACTTATTTATAATTTGTACGATTAGACAAAATCTATATCCACCCAACAAGCAAAATATTCGAAAGGTACGATTTTACAAGAAGAGTTTATTATATGCAAACATGCTTTTTATAAAATGTTTAAAAATGAATCTTCATCTGGTGTAACAAACGCATTTAAATCTATATTATGTTTGTCAATTCATCGATCGCAGCTAGGTTGTAATCTGGCCCATTGTTTATGCAACACGAAAATCCCATTAAGAATCCCCGATCAGAGGTATTAGGCTTTAAACCTATTGATTCGCGTTTATAAGCTGCGATAACCGTGGTGTATAGAATATGTTTTGATCTTCCCCGTCAAAGCAACTACATCAACCTGAAATAATTTAACTCTGTAAAGACTGCACTTGTTTTTGAACCATCATATGATATTAAAACAGACATTTGATCATGACTAGTTTAAAGGTGTATTATCTCTCTATGATGAAAATTAAATAAACACAAATCACGATTAAACGTATAGATTTATTGACAGTTCAATAATATATTTGTGAAAAGGTCATAGTAGTTCTGCAGCATACATAACAATATGTAAAGGAGCAGGACAAAAGCATTCACTTCCCAGTCAAATGTAAAAGTTACCCCAAAAGTGTCACGGTATTTAATATAAAATACAGCCACAACAATTACGTTCCTGAAACAATCAGTCGGTAACGAAGCCGTCTAAGGTGCATAAATCGCTTTTACAGAGCTGTGTCCTTGCACTTTCTGAGGCTTTCTCAGGTACATACAATTAATAAAATAACTGACATATTTAGAACACATTTGTTTATAAGTCTCGATCATTCAATAAAACAACAGTCAATCGCATAATATGTTTTAATAAATAAATAAAACTCAACAAGATTTATATCGATGGCAAATTATATCAACTTAAACTACTCTGAATTGACTTCTGCTTTGTTTGGATAAAATATTGCTCACAAATATTGACAAGATAATGTATTCCTTAAAAACATGTAATTTGTCTATGTAATCCAGCCACATAAATGATCAACGGCACAATAGACACCTGATGCAATTGCAAAAAAAAACGTTACCAATAACAAAATGTATTTTCAAAAACATTTTTTTTAAATTTTGGCACTGAGCAAAAAAATGAAATAAGATCATACCAGGTCAAGTGCTTACTTTGTTTGATGTATAGCCAACGCATAGACAAAAGGTTTTCTTCGAGATTTCAGACATTTGTTTACAAAGGAGACAAATGAGGATCCAGAAGATAATCGTTACAATCCTGAATTAACTAAAACGTATTCCGATTAGAAGTGAAGACAGTTAAAGTACAAAATTATAATTAAATAAATGTCCAAACAGTATGGCCGTATCGTCAACATTCTGTAATTTAATAAGCCAACGGCATTGGAACATTTATGAGTATATATAACAGTTGTTCTATATTTGTTTTTTAAATGACTTTCATTAACAACGGAGAAAAAGGCTTAAGCAATTTAATTATCAATTATATATTTCGAGATCCCTATCGAGCACTGTTTTTAATCACCTGATATGGTTCGTTATCCGGTTACTGGTGCAACAAATGCTGATTTAGTTCTCTGTGTATGTGTCGAGAATCATTGCTTTGCAATGACGGAAAGCGACAATCCACCTAAATGAATGAAAGAAGTAGTAAAATTGATAGAATACTTATTTGAAAAGATTAACATGTTATTTGAGATGGCATTATCTCATGATTTAAAAATCGGGCATATTTGAAATACAACTAAAGGCAATGTATATTCTTTCATTCCAAAGCTAACACAGCGACGTATATGACTTTATCTATCTGCGATCCTTTTAAACATACCGATGTAAATCTCGTTTAGAACTCATCTGCGTAGTGTTGGATAATAACTACAAATACGCAGAGCTGTTAGGTCAAACCCTATAATTAAAACAATAAAAGATTCTTATATTACGCCTCAATGCATGTTCTATGGATTTAATAGCTTACATTTTTAATCTAATTAATCGACATTTTAGTAAAACTATTATTATATGTAAATCATCAAAAAGCATTTTAATACGCGTTTTCTTAGAATAGAACCAAAGCCAAATAAAAATCACCAGAAACAGCCTTGAAATGCTCGCATTTTAACATTTGATCTTATGAGTGTCACTTGTTCCTAAAACATTTAATTAATATGTTTAATAACACAACCACGTAAGGATATTAATCTCCAAGTTATAGTCCTGGAGAGATATGCTAAATATTTGCGTACCCTTTAATTATATTTATATTCTAGATTACCACTTTTAAAAAGGAATAATTGATTCATTTGTGTTTGATGAGTCTCACTTTAACAGCTTGGAGTTATAAAAAAACGACCTTTGCCTTTTAAAAGAATGAACATACGAAGTTGTTAACAATATTTATAGAAGGATCGGAAATACTGTTGATCTTTGTAAATGTTGCGATATCCACAGAGTGTGGAAGAAAATTATCTGGAAGGACAGATAAGATATCAGTCAAAACTGGCAAAACGCCAACGATACCTAACACGATTCTTATGTTGTAAACTTGACACAAATCAAAGAAACGATAACCCACAATATTTTTTAAAGGCACAATTAATACGATTTTAATTAAAATGTTGATTTCTATTAAATAAATATAAAAAATCAGAACTTGCAGAAAAATTGAAAGATTTAATCTTCAATGTCAAGGTAAACTTTGTGAAAAAAGGTTTGAAATATTGCATCAAATACTTTGAGGGTAATGAGGTTTGTATTTGTTTTGCAAAACAACATCAGCGTAGGAACAGACAATATGAAAATTCATTACAACGATACTCAAAGCAGATCCATAGCCTTTTATTGTGTAAGTGTTCATTAAATATCCCTTGCTGATGAACAGCAACAAGTAGGTACACTTTATGATCTCACTGCCTCATGGGAAATATGTAAGGTATTTTTGTCCCATACATCATGTGTAATTCGTTTGATTATTCACTAGAGGCAATTTTACCGTCATAAAGATCTGTAGAAGACATTAGATTATTGATCATGTACACCAGACATTTTACAACCCACTTACAAATGTATCTCAGACTGATTCAGTTTCGAATAAGAAAAAACAGATTTGATAATTTTGAAAAGTGCAGAATACAACAGATTAAGTTACTTAAATGAATCAGGGGTACCTATACCAAGACGATGTTTTGTAAAAGTTGGGTATGCACGTACGTTAATATTGGACAATAAAAACAAAACATTTTCTGACTTTAAGTCTATAAAAATCACCACGGGTAATCTTTCGTCACTGCGTTCTTTAATTTTTGAAACAGTCTCATTCAGTTGCCAAACAGTACATTAAATTTTACTTACCATGGGATGTAAAGACTAACAGAAGTACTGATAACATTTGCTGTGTGGGGAATTATCTTAAGTTTCTGATAAAGACAGTGCATTGCAAATAACTCGTTATCACTCGTGATCATCTATTAATGAGGTTAACTTTGGTATGCAGTTAAGTACCCGAATACATTAACCATACACCTATTAAGTTTGGGAAGTATGCTACGGTAAAACTAAGTTCTATGGCTTTAAAGCAGTGTCGATAGGACAGTTTTTAAGATGTAGTGAATGTTTTTTCTTAGGCAATACATTAGTTCAATACGCAATTATTAAATATATGGTATACAAGTGTTTCCTTGTCAGATAAAATCGCGCGTATTTTCTAGACAAGCATATTATATTCATGAGCGTTAAGCTTCAGTCAGACAGGATATTGCGTCTCTAAAATGCACGGGGAAGCAAGGCTAATGTAAACTTTCATATTTACGTTCTTAAGCAAGAAAACATATACGGATGCTGTCCAAGATACATGTTTGTTTGAGTGGTCTTTGTTCTAGTTATTATGTTATTCTTGAATTAACTTGGACGGTCTTATAGGTGAGAGAGATATCTTAATCACATGGTACAATTCTATTAAATGGTTAGATTGTTTACACATTACATGTATGGTCTACTGGATTACGATATTTGATATGCACTGTAAAAATGCTGACATATGTTGTACCGTTAATCACGTATTCTAGCTAACACGGTCACATAATTGTTTTATTATAGAACCACTACACATGCGCATCATCAATTATTGCACCCTTCCATGCCATAGCTGATCCAGCATAAAACTCTAATATGTAACGTCGTTTCCTCGACCTCTGCCGTAACCCCGAATTACGTGTTCACCCCAACTTCCTTAAAACTTTCAGCACATGGTTATTTTGTTCCCGGTCGGATGGAGGATTCCTATGATAACATTGAACACAATTATCCTTAGTTTATATAATACTTCATATCGAAACACAATGAAGTATCTCATGCTTTTAAATAGAGACATTTAATCTGTTCTTTGCAATGGTCAGACAGACATGCACACAAGCAAGAATATTTATGCATTTAAGGATTGGATAAATTGTAAAGACATGCCACACACACACGTTTTAAAAGTGCGATTTAACAAGTGGTGTTTATCAGGTAAAATACACGCATACACTTTGTGGAAATTGTAAACATGGACATGCATTTAAATGTATATACAATTTGCCCATACATCGACCCCGGGTGGGGGGGGGGGCGCCTATGGCCGAGCGATTAGTGACGCTAACTTGAATCTCCTCAGCCCCTTACCGGGTGGGTTCGGGGCGATGTGGAAAGATTTTTCAGCTGACCTGCGATGCGCCGGTTGTTCTATGTAGACGTAAGTCTGCAGTATTCCTCCTTCAGTAACAAGCTGGACATCGCCAATATGGCCATAACTGTGTTTGTGTCATGCAGCCAAAAAGGTTCATCGATCGGATCCAGGTTGTAATCTGGCCCATTATTCATACGAAAATCTCATTTAGATTGTCCGATCGTAGGTATTATGCATTAAACCTATTGATTTGCGTTTATAAGCTGGGACAACCGTGGTGTATAGAACAAGTTATTACCTTCCCGATTAAAGCAACAACATCAACGTGAATATATAACTTTATTCTGTAAAGACCGAAATATGATATTAATAACAGACACGATTATTACTATTTGATAGACACAATCTTTCCGTGGTGTTAATTTAAAGTAACACCAGTGATGGTATTTAAAATTCGCAAGACAAAGCTATTTAAATGGCAGTCGAATACATGCACACAAATCTGTTACGGAACATAATATAAAATGCAGCAAATTAAACAGCCCTGTGCCTGGAAGTGTCAGTTGGCGAAGAACCGCTTTTAAGAGCTCTGACCTCGCACTTTCGGATTGCTTTCTTAAATACAAGGGGACAAACTTGACAAATTTAGAACAAAACCGTTAATGACTTATAGTTCAGTGATGACGTCATAAAATTATAGTCTAAGTTGTATTTGAATATTTTTAATAGGACAACTATACACAATTCTTGATTGTAAAAAAGTAAAATATTTGAATCAATGACAAAATGGCCCGAAAATTGTAAATAATTGTCGCATCATGTTCATGAGCAGATAGAATTGAAATGCCAAAAACCAATGTACGTCAAAAGACAATACTCAAAACCCCCTTGAAATAGTCCACAACACGCATTTTATCTGCCGTATTAAAACTAATAACGTTAATGCACAGGAACATAAGATTTATAGAAAATGATCGAAGATATTTAATAAGAAAAACAGCATCAGCATTCGATTTTAACAATCAATGAAAGTAACTTTATTGTTGGCGAAAGTTAATACTTCAAGATATAAACGATGATGATATGCACGATAACAATACAATTTATGAATTAGCCATTGCTGCAACCATTGTTTGGATGAACTGAAGGTAAATCATAAATACCGTTTGTTAAACTTTCATCGTTAACCGGCAATGTTTGATGATAACAATTATAGAAGTCTTTATGCCGAAATATTTTTGAACATGACCGCGTCTGGACTGTTTCGGATACTTAGACAAGACTCCGTTTATTACACTGTCCCGGGATGTAGAATATAAAATATAATTGTAATTTCAATGGTTGAACAGATACGAAAAAGGTAAGGGTTAGAATTTGAAACATTTGTAAGTTTGTAATTTTATAATTTATAATCTTCAGATGTATATCGTGATTAAATAAATGATGTTGGCATTAAGATTTAAATGATAAAGACAGATAATATTAATATTGAAGCATTACACACAACGTAAATTGTTATGTTGTGTCATGTACATTTTCATAAGGAAAATGTGACTCTGTAAAGTTAACGTTCAAGAAGGAAACGACTATTTTATGAACTTCCACTCATAAACTTATTTGGTATGTACAATGTTATCGGGAGAATGAGACAGTGATATGCTAAAAGTTTAAACTCCCACATGCAAATGGGGTTTACATGACGATTTTTTTCTTATCTGCTTTATCGTGAATGTTAGTGGAAAAAATACTGTCTTATAATCTAAAGAGATTAATTAAAGTGGAATTTTAAAACCCGATCCAATCACGTTCTAACACACTTCAAAACCTCACAAAACCTTATGTCATTTTCAACAAATTGGTTTTAGAGATATTTAAATGCCTCTTTTGCATTTTAATTAAGGTACAATAATACGAAATCATACGTCAAGCAGAATCATATCATTTTTCTTAACTTTTCTTCTTGTGGCTTCTATTAAAATCGTACATACAGTACAGGTAAATTATATTGATTGACAGATGAATAACGAATTTTACAACCTCAATTTACTAAAAACACAATTAATTAATTTGGTCACTTTTAAATATGACTTGCCTGAATTTGCCTATTTATAAATTTAGTTCAAATTAAAAAAAATATTGTGTAAGTATTATAGGACCTCGTGTATTCCCTTTTGCATTGCTATTTATGGGCGTCTTACCCTATTTTTGAACCACATACCATTCAAAACTGTAAAGGATTACGATAATGTATAAAACGTCTCTGTAAAAGTTTGTATAACTGTATATGCATTGCTTTAGGCCAGTATTCACAGAGTGTAAATTGAATACTTCTCTTTATTAAGGTACAACGAAATATACAAATTTACCAAAAAAAACTATTATGTTTATCAAGTTTAAATTTGCTTTTACGGTTAGACGTTGAAGGAATAACTTACTCAGGTCTCTGAATGGTAGAAAACTAATAATTTGTAATGTGTAAAAATATGGACAAAATATGTATTCTACACTTGATTTTAGTATTAGTATTTTAGCATTGAAGAAATATCTTGCAAAATGATACGAAGTGCGAGTTTGGGTCGGCCCGTAAGGCATGATAAAGCACACCCGTATGTCCGTTTGTTGACACCGTTGACACCGTTATTAGCTGGTGAAAGATGGGGCTGAGTGCTGGTTCTCGTATCGATACAGATACAGGTTTGAAGTATTCGTTTAAAACCCCGTATCGGCTGTTTCGATATAGAACAAATATCGGAAGAAGGTACATATTTACCAGTTTCTAATTCACATTTCATCGATATATATTGTGAAATATTCCGGCCGTCTTGCTCTCAGTTTATGGGAAGTTAAAATATTGAGCAATCGTAATATCACTGTTTCCTCAAATGCTAAATTAACCGAGTGTTTCAGTTTTTATCGACACAATTCCATGACATCATCAAATTGTCTTCAATATGCCACCACCGCAACGCAAAGTATGGCTGTATTTTGGAACACCGAAGGAACCAGGTCAAGCATTGAATGTGAGACCGTTAATCCTCTGGTCCTGACCCAGTTACCATCAATATCACACTAAAGTGTCCCGATCTCTCAACCAAGATAGTTCACTAGTTATCATCCATCTGGTATTTGAAGCAAATTAAGTGTCTCAGCCAATATCTGTTTAAGATATATTGTAGTGAAACTGTTAGCATAAGCGTTAATTTAGAAGCAACTTAATTTATGAATAGATTGACACCACCAAATGACTGTCCTTGACGATATATACATAAAAATGTTGCACTTTCGGTTTTGTTCATACAAACCGTGTTTAAATGATGTTCACAATTATTTACTTTGTCTAATAACACGCATTTTGCTGTTTTTGTTAAAGAATGATTGAAAACACATAGAATCCGGAACATGGCTGTCTGAATATGTTTACCCATTTTAACGATTTGTGGAACTATAATTTGACAAAGATTTGTGCAGATTTACACTCAGTAAACATTTGATATGCATAATTTAAAATGATATGCTGTATACTGTCAATGATGAAAGAACTAATGTTAGGGGAAAACTTCTTTATATAAGAGACATTTCTTATATTCTTAATAATATGTTGGTATTCCAATAACAGTTAGGTTTTAGCGTTGAAGATTTATTAGAACAGTATTTTGCAGTAGATCTTCTATTTAAGAACATTAAATACATTAAAAAACATGCTTACAGTAATAGGCAAACAATCAGTTATCTTTATCCTAAGTAGCTAAATTGTCTTAAGCAGCCAATTTTAGACTGTTGCTCGGGTGGCAGCTTAAGTTAGGCTGTAGTTAATCATGTATTTATCATTTCTTTATACACAGTCCACACTCTAACATAGGCCACGCATACAAAGCCACAACTGTTTTTACTAAACCAAAATGAAAAAACTAAGTATTTAAAGTTGTAAGTCACTTTACATGCCATAATGTCTCTTGCAGGCGTGTTGGATAGGCCTAACCCAAAGTAGGTGTAAAGTGTGTTTTGAAATAACACTAAAATTATATTCGTCGACAAAATACAGTCGCAGTTTAATGCACAACAAGGGACACGTTTGGCTTTTGTCCAGTGCAACGTTAGTTTCGTGTAGTTTTAATGTACCCTGCGACTGATTCAATATGTTGATTTAAATTCAAAAGTAACCTATGTTATAAATTTGACTGGTAGTCAGAGGTCAATCGAGTTATTTTTTTTTTTTTAGATTTTACTTTGTTGTTTTTCTGCCATAAACTCCTGCTCAAGACCGTTTAGTTTCTAAAGGAAATTATGATGGCGCTTTTAACTATTTTAACCTTGGTTAAAAATAGTATCTAGTTTTAATAAGCATAATTCCAACACAAAAGAGGATATTAGAGATAAAAACTTGCTCAATATGTGTTAAACATGTATTAAATTTAAGAGAATATTGCCGTGATTCTTTTAATTATCGCGTCGTTTTCTTCTGGCTTTTTAAATAAAACGGTTTGGTGACATCCGTTTGAACTAAAGACAACATGTGCTAGCCCAAAAGCATTGTAATGATTTTGAATCTCCCAGCTTGGGGACGGCAAGGTAAGGTGATCATTGATTGCGGTGCCGAAATTGTTCAATGTGGTTTATATTAATATCACGCGTTTCGTAGTATAGCGTGAAATGTTTATCTGAAACGTTGCGAATATTTACTGCTGGATTCGCATATAGCGCACGAGTTTATCGTGCGTATATTGTGTATATAAGGTAGTCTTATGTGTATTGCTGCTTATTCTACCAGACGACTTCGCACTGGCAAGGCCGTAATATATATATTAATATATATTATATATATATCTCCTGGGCGAGTCTTATCGCAGTTGAGCATTATCTGTTGGGGAGAAAACATGTATTTACAATCGCATACATGTGTACCATTTGTTTTGCTGCCAACATTGACATCAACGTCGCGTGTTTTCAAAAAAATACGTCACGTCTTGTCACATAAATATCTTGTGTTTGTTATTTATATTTTGTTTGATATGATAATAGCATAGTACAGACTTGGAGTTCTGCACAAAACGAAAGTAGTTAAATAAATTAAATCATTGCAGGTCTTACCAACAACATCATGTCGCTTAAAGTAATACGAACTTTTTTTTATTAAGGTCCATATTTTATCTGTGTTTTGTAAATCTTTGTATATCCTATCTGACTTGAGTCGCTTTAGTGTTATACATATTGAATGTATCCACACAGTCACATTGTATGACATACATATTGAATGTATCCACACAGTAACATTGTATGACACCGTGTGACACAGGTATTGTGTATCAATGTTCCGCATTATGACACGGTGTTGCGTATCAGTGTCTTGCCGTGCGGGACATGAGTTGTGTGTATCCCTGTCATGCGGTGTAACATGGTGTCGTGTATCAATGTCTTGTGGTGCGGGACATGAGTTGTGTGTATCCCTGTCATGCGGTGTAACACGGTGTCGTGTATCAATGTCTTGTGGTGCGGGACATGAGTTGTGTGTATCCCTGTCATGCGGTGTAACATGGTGTCGTGTATCAATGTCTTGTGGTGCGGGACATGAGTTGTGTGTATCCCTGTCATGCGGTGTAACACGGTGTCGTGTATCAATGTCTTGTGGTGCGGGACATGAGTTGTGTGTATCACTGTCATGCGGTGTAACACGGTGTCGTGTATCAATGTCTTGTGGTGCGGGACATGAGTTGTGTGTATCCCTGTCATGCGGTGTAACACGGTGTCGTGTATCAATGTCTTGTGGTGAGGGACATGAGTTGTGTGTATCCCTGTCATGCGGTGTAACACGGTGTCGTGTATCAATGTCTTGTGGTGCGGGACATGAGTTGTGTGTATCCCTGTCATGCGGTGTAACACGGTGTCGTGTATCAATGTCTTGTGGTGCGGGACATGAGTTGTGTGTATCCCTGTCATGCGGTGTAACACGGTGTCGTGGATCAGTGTCTTGTGGTGCGGGACATGAGTTGTGTGTATTCCTGTCATGCGGTGTTACACGGTGTCGTGTATCAATGTCTTGTGGTGCGGGACATAAGTTGTGTGTATCCCTGTCATGCGGTGTAACACGGTGTCGTGGATCAGTGTCTTGTGGTGCGGGACATGAGTTGTGTGTATCCCTGTCATGCGGTGTAACACGGTGTCGTGTATCAATGTCTTGTGGTGAGGGACATGAGTTGTGTGTATCCCTGTCATGCGGTGTAACACGGTGTCGTGTATCAATGTCTTGTGGTGCGGGACATGAGTTGTGTGTATCCCTGTCTTGCGGTGTAACACGGTGTCGTGTATCAATGTCTTGTGGTGCGGGACATGAGTCGTGTGTATCCCTGTCATGCGGTGTAACACGGTGTCGTGTATCAATGTCTTGTGGTGCGGGACATAAGTTGTGTGTATCACTGTCATGCGGTGTAACACGGTGTCGTGTATCAATGTCTTGTGGTGTGGGACATGAGTTGTGTGTATCACTGTCATGCGGTGTAACACGGTGTCGTGTATCAATGTCTTGTGGTGCGGGACATAAGTTGTGTGTATCACTGTCCTGCGGTGTGACACGGTGTCGTGTATCAATGTCTTGTGGTGTGGGACATGAGTGGTGTTTATCACTGTCCTGCGGTGTGACACGGTGTCGTGTATCAATGTCTTGTGGTGAGGGACATGAGTTGTGTGTATTACTGTCCTGCGGTGTGACACGGTGTCGTGTATCAATGTCTTGTGGTGCGGGACATGAGTTGTGTGTATCCCTGTCATGCGGTGTAACACGGTGTCGTGGATCAGTGTCTTGTGGTGCGGGACATGAGTTGTGTGTATCCCTGTCATGCGGTGTAACACGGTGTCGTGTATCAATGTCTTGTGGTGCGGGACATGAGTTGTGTGTATCCCTGTCATGCGGTGTAACACGGTGTCGTGGATCAGTGTCTTGTGGTGCGGGACATGAGTTGTGTGTATCCCTGTCATGCGGTGTAACACGGTGTCGTGTATCAATGTCTTGTGGTGCGGGACATGAGTTGTGTGTATCCCTGTCATGCGGTGTAACACGGTGTCGTGTATCAATGTCTTGTGGTGCGGGACATGAGTTGTGTGTATCCCTGTCATGCGGTGTAACACGGTGTCGTGGATCAGTGTCTTGTGGTGCGGGACATGAGTTGTGTGTATCCCTGTCATGCGGTGTAACACGGTGTCGTGTATCAATGTCTTGTGGTGCGGGACATGAGTTGTGTGTATCCCTGTCATGCGGTGTAACACGGTGTCGTGGATCAGTGTCTTGTGGTGCGGGACATGAGTTGTGTGTATCCCTGTCATGCGGTGTAACACGGTGTCGTGGATCAGTGTCTTTTGGTGCGGGACATGAGTTGTGTGTATCCCTGTCATGCGGTGTAACACGGTGTCGTGGAGCAGTGTCTTGTGGTGCGGGACATGAGTTGTGTGTATCCCTGTCATGCGGTGTAACACGGTGTCGTGTATCAATGTCTTGTGGTGCGGGACATGAGTTGTGTGTATCCCTGTCATGCGGTGTTACACGGTGTCGTGTATCAATGTCTTGTGGTGCGGGACATGAGTTGTGTGTATCCCTGTCATGCGGTGTAACACGGTGTCGTGTATCAATGTCTTGTGGTGCGGGACATGAGTTGTGTGTATCACTGTCCTGCGGTGTAACACGGTGTCGTGTATCAATGTCTTGTGGTGCGGGACATGAGTTGTGTGTATCACTGTCCTGCGGTGTAACACGGTGTCGTGTATCAATGTCTTGTGGTGTGGGACATGAGTTGTGTGTATCTCTGTCCTGCGGTATGACATATACTTTAACTACACGGCAACTGACACCCTTCATGTTTATAACCCTAAACGGAACATTTAGGATAATTGTACGTAACTCTGAATGACAAATAACATAAATGTGCAATGATTTGTCCAACAGCTTAGTTTTGTTAATAATACATAGCTTTATTCTCTAAATAAATAAAAAAAATATATAAATAACTATAAATATAATAAATACGCAAAAATAAATAAATACACAAATAAATAAAAATGCAAATAATTTTCTTACATTTGAATAACAATGCACATATGATATTACCATAAACGGGTACATACCTTATTAGGGTCTAGTGTTTTGGGTCTAGTTATTTTCTTTTGTTCCTATCCTGTTTTATCGCCTATTTCTTGAAAAGAATTTCAATAAGTATCGTAAGCAACCCAAGTTCCTAAAGTAAATATGTAGTCTACGTGTCCGAAGGTCTTATGCTATATGATGGAAACAAAGTCAGAAAGAAGATTTTAAACTTTCTTCAACACAGACAACGAAATAGATACTGCATAACCAAACGTGTTTCGTCCATAGGAGGGTAAGTAGAGGTTTGTGCACTGTAAGCCTCAAGAATATATATGTGTGTGTATGTGCGCGCGCGCGCGTGTGTGTGTGTGTGTGTGTGTGTGTGTGTGTGTGTGTGTGTGTGTGTGTGTGTGTGTGTGTGTGTGTGTGTGTGTGTGTGTGTGTGTGTGTGTGTGTGTGTGTGTGTGTGTGTGTGTGTGTGTGTAAAGTACACATATATTACTTAGGCATTACGTAGACAGCGATGGCAAACAATTATTAGAAATCCATTATATTATTAAAAGTATTTCAATTAATGAATATATAGGACAAGACAAAAACGTGAACGCTGCATCTGTGGGTTTTACACTTCGTATATTTTACCAAATTCTATTGGCAAAATCAAAGCGATGAAAAGTGCTGTTTGGGCGTAACTCTGCAGGCCATTTAAGGTGTGAAAATGATGGTCAAGATCATTTCGTAGTTAATCTAGTGTAACACGCACTGAAAAGCAGACATGCTTTCAGCTAAAAATAACAACAACAAAATAACAACAAAAAAACAAAAACAAAAGAAAAAACAAACTAAAAACTACACAACAATATCGCCTCAAGGAATACAAAAAAGAAAAAAAAACACAGTCACTAGCATCCGATAATGCAAACTATTTTATTGAGGATTATTTTCTAAATGGTTGCATCATTACTACAGAGATGCTGAGATGGTACGAATGACCTCTGTCGTACACAACCTGATGGGAGGTATTGAGCCCCGGCGCTGGATGTCGGAAATAATTCAGCCTTGTAGATAATGCATAATTAGTGGAACACAATTCTAATCTAATAAGAAAACATTCGAACATCTAATTCAAAGAGATTACGATACTAGTTTCAACATTTGAAGCTAGCCTAGACACCATTGACGGGTCGAATACCCTTCTCCGTGCATATTTGTTTCTGTACATGTACACAAATTTCGCAGGCATTTAATTAACAGCGGGTCAGCTTTTTAAGCTTTCTAACTCTTGACGATGGCTCCAGCGACATCACCCAACAAGAAATTATCAGCAAGCAAACACTTATACTGGTAAGAAGTCGTTTATAAGTCCCAGAACAAGTATTCGTGCTCATGTTGCAAACGGTGGCGCACTTGTATACTTAATTTATAATACATTCATATGCGTTCCTTGCGACTAAATGCGACGTATCTTCCAGAGAAAAATTAAGTGCTTTGCTTTCAACGTGGAAATAGTTTTCTTGGAATATCATTTCTGAACACTACAATCTGTTAGGCAACCCGGTTTGTATAAAACTTTTTCGGCTTTCACAGGTTAGAACAAATATAAATACATGGTACATGTACGTTATCTTACCATGCAAAGGAAACATGTTAATGTCATATGCGATCTTTTTCACAAATTAACATTGACTGGTAATTTTAGACAAAGGTAATCAAACAAGTAAGATGATAATGTGACAACAATACTAAGATTTGACAAACACATATAGTCAATAGTCAGACACCAAGTGCTACCGCCTAAAAAAGGACCGTCATCAACATTGACCAACTGGTAAGCTTAAACTGCTTAACGTTTTTTGTCGTGAAAATAATTGTGTCGTTATTTGGCATTAAGATTTGCAATGTTTTACACGAATAAAATTATCAAACATTTCTAGAAAATAAGGAAAACGACGAACGAAAACCAAACGATATCAAAAACAAACTAAGTGTAATTAAGAGATTATAGTAATAAAGATACTACAAAGATAATAGGCTGAGTATATGACTGTAAATATCATTGTAAAAAAGAAAGACAGATAATACCTCGCAGTTATACTTACAGTGCAATTTCTCTTTCTGGAAATGGTAATTGCTTTATTTGCCTTACCTACATAGGGCGCGATTACAGAAAACAAAAGACTGAATTCTAATAGTTTCTGTCAAAATTATAAGTTAAGAATACCATTTTATAGTTCTGTCCTCGTTTAATTTAAAAGAAAATGCAAGTATTGGCTGTAAACGGATCAATTGCATGCAATGCCGTCTATTGTGCAACTGCCGTTTTAACCATCAGCTATAAATGTTTCTTTTGACTTATAAACAGGACTGTAAAGTAAATAAACCCTTGATTTTGTTATAAAGAATATTTCACATCATGGGTTATGGCATGTTGCACTAGCGTTTTGATACTGATATTGGTATTACAATGTATATTTAGAAGGAATACGGCTAGAAAAAGAAAAGAAAAAAAGCCATCTTCGATTTGTGGAACATCAAGCCTAGCTGTTAAAGTTTTAAAAGTTGTATAGGGAAAGCTGCTATGTAGAATTGGAAGCTTAATCCTTTCGCATAAAATCGTCAAATACGTAGTCAGTTGATCCATAAATATACATTAATTTTATCTATAACAGACGATGGAAAGTTATCAAGGTGTTAATAATTTACAATGCTGAAGTTAAAATCGTCTCTTGCAGCCTACACTACTACAGGCAATATCATTGGAAATATTGGCCTTAATGTTTAGAGATGTTAAGTATTTGCTTTATTTAAGTTTTAGCGGAAGGGAAACCTAAATCTTCAGAGAGAGCGATCAATGGTCACATCGTATCTTTCTAAGATGGCTTTAGTTTAAAATTCATAGGAAGCAGTGTATCACTCTGCTAGAGATAAGAGTATTTTTCAGTGGGTGTTGATACTTTGGTTTTTATATAACCATGAGGTAAAAGGAGCACAGAGAATTCGTGTCAAATGCATGGGGTACCTTGTTTGTAAAATAAATAGTGGTGCTAACGTAGCATTTGCTATAAATCGTAATGTGTTTGGGGTAGGTACACGCGGGTGTGTGTAAATGTGTGTGCATGCGTGCAAGTGCGTATTTCTGCGCGCGTGTTTGTGTGTGTGTGTGTGTGTGTGTGTGTGTGTGTGTGTGTGTTTACGTTTAAAAGTCCATTTTAGTGTAAATGTTGTTGTCCTTTTAATTTGAATCGACCTATATAATGAAGGCTGAACTTTTTCTGACGAAAGTTTATTACTGTCCCTGGAATGAAACCTCTGTGATTATTGAATCCAATTAACATTACGCTCGCGGGTAGATTGCTCCGCCCATCGAGTCACGTGACCCACTATCTGATAACCTTGGACATCTTATCGTCGATCGGGTCAATACTCTATTGTCAACGGTCCTACGAAACACTGCAAAAGACATGCAAAGACACACAGAGACATGCAAAGACACAACAAAGACACCACAAAGACATAAAAAACGATTTTAATGTATATATGTATTCATATATTACATAATATATATCAACAATTCGTTGATAGGGGCATAAATAACAATAAACATGTGTCAACACAATTCATATCATCTCCAATGAAAATATTATTGTATGTACTAAATATTGTGTGCGTTACTTGTATGAAATATTAAATGTAAGATATGAACATTAAAATATAAATTACAAAGCATGACTAATGTATTATCATTTGTGAGCGAGATATGTAAAATAATTATGACTGCTTTGAAAATAAACACAATTAAAGCGATAAATGTTTTCTATGTTTTGTCGGTAAGAAAATTGAATAACACAGGTGCAGTTGAAAAGAATGTGTTGAAAATTGAAGTGGTTATTATTTGTCTTGATCAGAACACATAATTAACACCTAATGTGGAATATCCATAATAACAAAAGCGGGAGGTTTCAAAATTAAAGCAATACATTTCGCACCTATGCGGCATTTTCCTTGTTGAAAGGTAAGTGGAGCAAACTTCAATAATTATTGCAATTAACACCAGATTTGAAATGCTATAAAATGTAATGTTAAAGTATACTCTGCACCATATTTTAATCGGATGTTAATCCCAGTAAGACCCATTGTCAACAAACATGGCTGCCTGTTTAAGCGATCTACCAGCGAACTTTGGTGAGCATTGTATGCTAAGAAAATCGTCACTTCGGCAAAGAATTCAAGCCAGACGATACGCAAATGAATCTTACATTCATTCAGTCAGGTTGACTTTTAGATCGAAGGAAGAAATTGACGTTAATTCTAGTGTTTTCCGATCACAACGAAAGAGCGAGAAGCCACACAGTGTGCACATGACGATCGGCCTAGATTCCGTTACAGACGCATACGGTTAGTGTTAATCCGGGTAATTTTCATTATTTGATTAAATTCACGATTTATAAATGCAGTTAACCTTTGATAATGTGTTTATTATTTGTGTTACCATATATCACAACGAAATCGTCCAATGTTACTCAAGTTAAAGGGGATCTATTTCTTTGATCTGGGTAGAAGTTACTGCAGTAGGTCATAACAAAGATGGAATATATACATATATATTAAAACGAGAATGCGTTAGACGATACAAGTTGTAATTTTCGTCGACTTTTTCAACAATCAACTGGTGGTGTTCACGATTACACGATTTTATCCATCTTTTACATTTGTCCAAGTTACGTTTCGGCTTTGGAAATGGAATAAAAACAATGCCGCCTGTCAAACGTTCCGGATATCGACTATCTGAATTACAGAGACCCCACTGACATCTTTTAACCATTTTCTTCTGGCTTTTTTGTTGCTTAAATCAGAATTATTCCTCCGTTTCTTGGTCAACGAAATGCACTCAACTTGTCCAAGGAAAATGGCGACCGAAAACAAAAGAATCACGTGACCAAATGGAGCGCGCTGATTAGCTAACGCTAGGCGTCTTGTCCTGTCAATCAAATTTCGGCGTAATGTTAATTGTCCATTTCTTTTTGAAGATGCTTGATGAATAAAATTATCAAAAGTCTCTAGTTCCAACCTCCTAAAACATAGATATTACTATTGAAATACTTACGCTTGTTTCAACTACTAAATATTAGAAACGTATCATTTAATTATTGTGTTAAGTTTAAATATACATTGTGCATTTCTTGTTTATTTTGTTTTACGGCAAGTACAGAAAGTTTTTCATTATATAAGCGTATTTAACCAAAGTTGATTCAAAATTATACAAAGGTTAGGTTATTATTTAATGGAACGGTTGTTTCGTTATAGTTTACATTCTACTTAATTGTTGTGCCTGATGTCTGAAGTCGTATAACTTGGAAGCATCAAAAGATATAATCCAACCCGAGTTAGAAGATTGTTATACCAAATTATATTTACGTCGTAAATGAAAGAAGGTAAATGGTACAGTGGTACAGTAAAAGACAGTACCGAGACATACGTGAGTAATTATTTTGTCTGGACGTCGAAAACAATTATTCAGAAAATCAGTAGCAGTGATTCTTTTCAAAAGGGCGAATTCTTACGTGGATTTAGCATGACGGACCTTTATTTGTGAAGCCCACTTCATTGGTTTTAACAGACTTCTTGATCCACAACACTAATATAACCACTGGTCGCAAAAGTATACTTTATAGTAAAATGGTCTGTTCATTTGACGTAATTAACTTTGAGACACGATAATGGTGACAGATACATTGTTTTACTTTCACCAAAAAGTTGTAAAAATTCTTGGGTTAAAAAATAATAATTTGAAAAATAGATTGTTGACAAATTGATGAGATTTTTAAATGGCAAAGAATTTGATTAAGACAACCATGTAATTGATGCAAGATATGGAAAGTAAAAAAAAGTTATAGTTCAAGACGTAATTGAAACCAGTAGGAATCTTTCGAAGCAATGTCGGTAAGGTGATAAGAGAAAACTATATTGTAAGATTAATTTGCTATATTTGCTACGTAAACCATTCAAAGATAAGAAAAACAGCTACTATTTCTAGTCAAACAATTGAACGTTTACATGATACTATCGAATTAGTGTAACAATTTGAAAGCGGTTTTGTAATAACATGAAAATAACAGAAAGGTTCGGTTTCTGTACGATTATATTAGCATAATAATTATATTATCATAATTTAAACAAAGTTTTGTTCTACAAATAATACATGCTTAATTGTTACGCATATTTATTACACGCTTTAATCCCCACATACAATTAAAATATGTTTAAACTAAGTGCTATGAAACTCTAAATATGTATCACGTTTAATTTTTATCACATTAATTTAATAATTTTGTAAAGGTTGCTTAAATTAATTATCTTTACTGAAGTCTTTACTTGAATTTTCCGATAAAGAGAAGGGCTAAACAGTGACTTGAACATTTGTTTCATTGATAATTTGAAAATATTATAACAACGAACATTGACGATATAAATTTACTGTAACATATTGACCTTTTTCGAACTTTGAAGCACAATAATAAAAAGTAGTAGCCATATAGTTGTTTCCTTTGTATTATATGTCTTTATAAACTAGATTAAGTCGATTTTACGGCATTGGCTTTACAAATATAGTTTGTGAGTAACAGAAATGTGGAGCAAGTATCGTCTAAACACAATACAATGAGATTCAGTGTGTCGCAGGTGTTGTATGCATAATAAAAAAAATCTGAAGAAAAATGCTCTTCATGCCCACTTATAAGTCTTAGTTTGATGTTACTGTTGTCATTTTTAAGACTCGTTGCCATGGTAGGCAAAACGTAATATTTGCTTTAATATGGGCATATATTAAAGCTGTAAGATCCATTCATTATGATATATTGGAGAGTCATGTTCAAAAGATGTAGAGACTTAATGTAAATTATAAAATGACAATAATAAATAATAAAACTTTATTTGTTGTACGTCTCATGAGGCTTATCAGCTTTTGTTATGGTATTTTTCCATTTCAATGTAAATGTTGTGAAAATGTGTATAATATATCGAAATCAAATGTTTTTAAATTTTTAACAACATTTTTTAAGGATAAACTTAATCATTTGTGGTTTTAATTAAAAAATAAGGGATATTATAAATATCCTTTTACAAAGCTTACTGCTGTTTGTCGCTAATTCTTGACTTACGTTTTTAGGAAATGTTTGATATATAAGAAGCCGCTCATCAAAATCCAACAGTTTAAGTAATTTATAACTCATTGAAAGCGTGAAGTTTGTGTATGATAACAACATAAAATTTTCATGATATCCTTAAATCCATAAACTTAGTTTCACCATGCCATAATTAAAAAAAATCCCTTTACTTCGATGTTCGGTCTCCTCGCAATGGAAACCGGTAATCAGGGAACACGCTTTTCTTTGGATTGTTCACAAAATACATATTCTCAGAACGATTAAGACATATCTGACACCCAGTTAGGCATGTATTTTTGGACTAAAAATTGAATGTCTTAATTAAATTCTGCAGAATCAGAAAAGATATATATATATCTTATGTATATAAGTATATATCCTTCATAAAAAGAACGTATATTAAATCTTATTAATAAAACAATTAATTAAATATCTATTCTTCTAACACAATGGAAGCATCAACGTTTAGAAAATAGTTCAAACAACGAAACACAATTATGAAGCGAATATAGGTTAGTAGATTCAAAAGTACAAATATAACAAGGATTTATCTGCATACTCCTAGGTTAATAAAAGGGGCGACAAATATCACAAAGTTATTCCGTCTGTGTAATCTAACGGAAATGTCATACATAGGACACGACTGGAAAGATGAAGAAACAGAATTCCAACATTGAATGTCCAGGCAGTGCAGTATAAGAGAAGATTCAGCTGTCTAACATCAGATTTATAAAAAAGAAATTTTTATACGTTTTGTAAAGAGGTCAGATAGGAATATTACACACACACACACACACACACACACGCACGCACGCACGCACGCACGCACGCATACACACACACACACACACACACACACACACACACACACACACACACACACACACACACACACATATATATATATATATATATATATATATATATATATATATATATATATATATATATATATATATATATATATATATATATATATATATATATATATATATATATATATATGACAAAGGTATTTCACGTGCAATCAAGTGAAAAGTAAGAACATTTTTTATGATTTAATTATTTAATTAACTAAAAGAGCAAACCCGACACGTATGTCCAAATATGTTCAATGTAATTCTGTTTAATGAGAGTATCGAAACATTTTATAATGTCGAAAAGGGAATATAATAGCGATCAGTTATGAATACGACAAGGCGTATCCAAAATAGTATGCAATGGGTGTGCGACACTGTGACGCATTGTAATAATTTAAACGTAGTTTGAAACATTCCCTTTTATAACACTACGAGTATTACTGAATTTAAGAACAATCTGTTGAAGAACATATGAAACAATTAAATACCAAAGCTAAATATATTTGTATCTTATGCAATAGTCCACGAACTTCGAGCACATCCCCCAACATGTATCCATACAACATACACAACACAAAAGTACACTATGTTTACTGATTGCTTGTGTTCTTAGGAATTCATAACAAATTTAGCATTTCTTGATATAGAAAGATAATACTAGCCGCCGCTGAATGCGCAGCAAGACCACGCTTTCTATTTTCTAACGGTACATATCACGAGTGACCACATGCAACTAGAGTGGGAGTGGTCTGAGTCTAGCGACACCAGGGACGTTATAAACCATGTGGGACGAAAGAAGGCGGAACTTAACATTCATATTGTATTTACAAGCAACTGAATAATGGCTTGTTTTAAACAAAATATGCCGTTACGTAATCCGAAATACACAGAAAACAAACTTTATTTAAACGTTGATCTCTGTGTAATTGTTCGAAGTTTATAAAAAAGTTTAAACAGTGTGAAAATTACCGCTGTATGTTATGATAATAGCAGAGAAATACCTTCTCGTTCCAGAAAAAGGCCTTCTGGTACAAATGAAATTTCCCTTGACACGCACTGGTTTAACTTAATAGTAAACCACCAATTAGCCGGTTGAAATAGTGAATAAATAATATTTGCTGAAAGATAATAGATAATATTTCAGTGCCATGCATTCTTTAGCGCTAAGTGACACACGCCATTTCAATGCTGAAGTTAATCGGTGTCGGGTTTATTGTAGGCTATTTATATCAAAGTTTTTGCTATTCTGAATTCACTTTTCGATAAAACAGAACTTGATATATTGAGACAGTATTTTTTTGTCATCTAATTAAAATGCATTTTCTATCTCAATCGACTAATTACTTAACTGTTTACTACTATGCAATATCTTTTGGTGGGCTAGGAAAGGGGATTCTGCGAAAATAATGCGTGTCGCTATTCGTGTGTGTATGTTTTCATTTTTTTCTTTATAAAATTGGAATATTAATGCGCAGTAAAATATTTTTAAATTGCATTTATTTTTAAAAGCGGTAACATTACAGGTTGATTGAATCTGATTGTCATGTTAATTATTGCACGCCACCATGTCTCCCATTTCGTATTTTATTTGTACAATATTTAAGTTGATTTTGACTCAGGAATATGACATAATTTATAAAGCAGTTACGGATAGTCCGACATGAAATATAATCCCCTAGACACGTATAATTGATTACGGATTGGCTGGACTTTCTTAATGTCTTATAAGCATGTATTTATTAATAAATTATCGATTTTTCTGTGCTTTTCAACAAAGACAACCTTCGACATTATCTTTACATATTTTATTATTCTATCAATGATGTTTAAATTTTGTAAAGACCACTAGTTTTACCAGATTATATAAGATTATATTTGTTCAGTGATTGTGTAATGTTTAGAGAAATGTCCCTTCAACCCACGACAACAATGTAAACATGTATTTAGAAATTGAATATGAATTATAGGTAAACCAGAAGGTGGCTTAATTGTATAAATGAAAGCATGAGTGTATGTGTTTGCGTACGAGCGCGTGCGGATTATGTGTGTGTGCGCGTATGTTTTTGTGGTGGAGGAGGGGGCGTGTGTTTTGCGTGCCTGTGTGAATGTGTGGTCGTGTGTGTGTGCATGTGCGTGTGATGCGCAGGTATATGAGCAAGTGTATGTGCTGGGGTGAGGATGTCTTGCTCGTGTACCCAAAATACAAACCATTTCAAGATTGGATCTTCCAACTTATATCTTTGTCCAAAAGATTCTGAACACTGATCTTTGTTTAATACTCTTTACATAAGCTGTCTTATATCTTTAGTACTCTGTATTTTCTATAATGTTCCGTATTAATGTTTCAGTCAACATTAGCTATACCCTGTCTTTCGCTACTTGAAAGTATAAAGGATATTGCAATTACGTTTAGACCTTGACAAATGCATGTAGTCTTATTATTGAAGAGTGGTTTGTATGACATTTATCACACTCACCAAACAACAAAACAATGTTGTGTTTGTAGTTCTTTGTAATCCACTTTATTGTTTAAATCGAGGTAGGTAATGGTTATATGTGAATATAAATTTATCATCATGTACACTAACCATTCACATTTTATGTAAAATCTTGCATTTCTTGTATGTTTCTTGGAATCAATTGCAAGATCGATATTTCCTGGTATCTTAAGAAGCATTCTATGTAGAAGACACCGTCATTTCCATGACCCCCAACACAGTTTGTACGGGACTTAATACATTATTTCCAAATTAGGCCTATGTTCTTTATATGAACTTTTGGTGGCAATACTAGTTTATCATTAGTCGTAAACAATATTCATTATCTGGCATGTAGATGGCAACCCATATAACGGTTACTCAGTTACATTCGTGCGGGTTCGGTGAATGTTTAAGTTCGACATATGTAAATAAACAGTATGTCTACATCAACCTTACATGAAACACTTACAGCAGAATATGATGTTTTATGGCGTCGAGCGAAGCTCGAGAACATATTGCGATCTTGCTGTGTTAACTTTCTGCACAGAACAATGCCGCATCAATAAAAGTTCGTAATCGGATTAATTGACGTGTTTTTTTTTCCGATAATAACCTTTTTCAATTTAACTTATGGCAACTGTTGCTATTGTTGCAAAGTAAAATGATGTACAATTAAAACCTTTGCGTAAAGTTCACATTATTTTAACATGCAGGAAGACAGTAGCATTTTAAATGAATGACTTTGATGAAGGGATACACCTACAATATATTGAGCGTTGCATGTTTTGCAGCAGACGTGCGCTGGAAAACATGTAGTGATATTCTTAGTAACTACATTTTGCCTATGTTGAAATGCCGTAGTGTAGAGATAGTGACAATGGTTAGCAAAACTAAACTATAAGAACCTAGAATAGTAAAACTCAACGCGCCATAATGGAATCGTCCTCTCATAAAATTTCGCTGGAAACTCATTTAGAAGCCAGAAAGCGCGGGAAAATAAGTAACCGTTTTAACGTTTCCAATGCAGACTGGGAATTTAAAATTTTCAGGTTCATATATAGCCCACATAGGTGTGGAATATTGAGGAATCTTTAACACTAAAACGAACTGAAGATTGCCTATGTCATAAAGGATTGCCAATGTTTGCAAAAAAAAAAGGAAATGTTCAAATCTGCCTGACCTAGTTGTCGACTTATAATGTTGACATTGCTGTAAATTACATATTGTCAGTAAGGAAATGTAACTGCTTATCATAAAAACGGTAAAATAGCCTAACCGAAAAAAAAACATGCAGCCGAACATTCAGCTGAGGCTAATATTTTGACCCCGTAGCATATTTTAGATAAATTGCAATTTTTGTACGGGCATGTTTCGTTCCACTCCATGCAAGTAGAAACATGCATTTGATAATTTCGAAATAATAATGATTCATCATATTTACATTCCTGCACAAAATCTTGGCCATTTAATGTTATAGAAAATCACAATGTATGTAAGCTTTTCTTAGTTTTATTCTTACAAAACTGTGAATGCTAAATGGTTAGTGTTCACTTAATGGAATAAGAATGACGATAAACTCAGAAGCCAGAATATTCAATTCTTTGTGTGTTTTTAGATAACAGTTTTGCATGAAGTACAATGTGATAATGCTAGGACACACAGGGCTCTAGAACATTTAAATCTTTTTAATTTGCAAGATTTCAGAAAAAAAAAATTTCATTTAAAATTCATGTAATTAAAAGTAGAACTTTAACTAGAACATGAATAGACATGAAGAATATATAAATAATATTGTAACTGCATTGATGTATGCCCTTTCCTTATAAACCTGTCTAAATTATTCAGAATATGCATTGCAAAAGATGGCACCCTTAGAGTTTAGATTACAGGTATAGAAGGACAGGGTTTCTTATCACTAAGGTCTGATTTATTAGTCATTATATCATCATGTTCAGCTTCCGATACCCGTGTAAAAAGTTCTAGTGCGCGAGGCCATTGTGGCTTTTTCAGATGTTGCTTTTAGTTATTTGTCAAAATCCTTGAAACCAGACAGCTTATATAATATGATACGCTGGTGTGATAATAAACAAAGCCAGCATAAACTTAGTCGTACAAATAAACAAGCATTATCAATATAATAGCTTCTTAAATATTCCTGATTAATGTCATATGTATGAATGACAAATATATATGGTATATTCCGATAGCGGCTGTTGACAGACAGTTATATAGCAGGACACAAATGCTATAAATTATTCTTATCGAAGAAGTGTCAGAACTGTATAGAAAGCTATATTGAGAGAGGTAATATACAAGACATGTGTATAAGACACTCGACAAGATTACATGCAACATACAAACATCATCATAGGATAAATCTAATCTAAACTAAGTCAGAAAATAGTATATATTTGTGATAATTTATGGTCGTTTAGGGGACGTGAAAAAATAACTATTGTTATGAGTTTAGTTGCACATACAATTAACGATGAAGGCAAAAGGCACCTCAAGCTTGTCATTCTTAGTATATACGCAAACACATGGACTACCAACGTATTTTCTATTCTAACAGGACTATCCGTTGTATGTTCAAACTATACTGACACTTCTTTATTGTTCATACCTTTTTTATAGAGTTCAGAATAGGGAATTTTACACCATGAGTGAGGATCATAATCCTACAAACATTGCACAGTTTGCCCGATATTTAAGCGCATAAACGACCCTCACACTGACGGCAAACTATTAGGAATGTTTATGCTTCTGCCACCGGTGCAAGTATGTAGAGCAACAGGTTGGCCATGACCGATCTTCACGATAATGCAATACTAAAATCGCAGTTCGTTTTGATTTTCACTCGTAAACACGATGCCACAAGAAAACGAACGAATTCAAGCAACGTGTACGGCTCCCAGCCAGAGTTAGCATTGCTAACGTCGCTAGACAGTTTAACTGCCATAACAATGAGATTATTAAACCCAGACAACATTCTAACCAGAATGGAAACGCCGTGGATCGCCCCGGACCCGGTAGATCGAAGGCGACAACGGCACGCGAGGACAGCATTGTATCAAAAACTGCTACAAGCACTTCGAGGCAGTTTGGTGTATCTAGAGATCCCGTTCTGTGGAGACAACTGGTCAATGTTTGCCCGAAAACAGGCCTAGGAGACCTTTATGTAAGTCAGGTCCTAATTACAGAACTAGCTGGCTTCTTTGGACTCGTCGTCATTTCGCTTGGAGCTTTGCCATGTAGTCTAGGGTACTCTAATGATAAGTCGGGATTTAAACTGCTGACAGTAGAGTTCGAGTATTCAGAACTAGAGGGAAACATTTTGACCAGGATTGTTTACTAGAGCGAGATCGTTTTGGAGGTGGTACAGTAGTGGTCTGGTGTAGGTACCATGGGTTATAGGAAAACAAACCTCGTTTTTATTAATGGCAATTTAAATGTTCAAGTTTATATTGACCACGATTTAAGCCCAATTGTAATTCCTTTACCTATTAGAACCCTTGCTGTCAAATGCCTGATAATGGAAGGCCAGATACAGCCGTACCTACCAGGAACTATCTCGCTACACATGACATCAACGTTTTACATTTGGAAATATCTCGTAAGGAATATTTATGGGTTTTTTCTTGGTCGAAGAGCACGAAGAAAATGTAGGCGAAAATATCAATGATTCGTATTCAGTCTTCGTACATGAATGTGACGCCATTCTCGCCGACGTCATTCGACGTTACGACAGGTCCTTCGGTCTAGAACGCTTGCGTTGAACCAAGACGGGAACAAACCATACTGATTAGCTGTTACGTAACTAAACAAGTAGCTAACGACGAACAAGCAGTCATAAGGTAAATAAGAAAAGGTCATATCAAAACTCTCACAGATATTTAAATTTTATCTACCAGTAGACAAAGGCAAACAAGGTAAATGCAAATGTGAAAAAAAAACCCACAGAGACGAGACATAACACACATAAAGAAAAACTATCAGTTACCGCCTTGGAACGGTCAATCGGCAAAAGGGCCAACTGGAGTGCTTAAACCTGGTTTGTGGAGCGCTCCAACCTCGCACTTTCTGAAGGTTTTTCTAGCAAACAAACAGTGTAAATAACAACATCCCGTCAATGTGAAACAACTAACAGTAAGCACCTGCAACGGGAGTTAAAACAAATACAATGAACTTATATACATACATAACAACTAGCAACAAAATAAATTATAAACATATGTACAGTATGTACAGTAGATAAAACATCCATGTCAGCAGACAATGAAAAATAACCGCAGTTGTTCGGATATACCTTTTCAAATGAAAAGAACCAAGTATGGCTAGGTTAATAATGTATCATTTAATTTGGAGGCAATAATAGAAATTACAAAGTAACAGAGTATTCAAGTATTTATGTAACTCGATCTAACAGTCGGTTATTGCCTGCCGATTGACCGTTTCAAGGAGGTAGCTGTTTTTTTTTCTTTTTGTTGTGTTTTTTTCTCGTCTCTGTGTTTTGTCACTTTTTACATTTACTCTGTTTGACTTCGTCTGGAGGTAGTTTAAATTTAAATCTCTGTGCTTATTCTAATATGACCTTTTGGTACATGTATTTACCTATGATAACAGGAAAATGATTTAAAATAAGTCGTCCAGTTTACTTTTTTCCTTAAATGTATAGCTTATAGCTTATGAGAAATGGAACCACAATGTTTATTTTGACTTTCAATACCAGCTCCTGCGGCGCCTTAGATGCTTCACAGCATGTTAATTCGTGAGAATTGTTTTGTTCTTTCAATAAAGGTCCCGTTAAATAACCTTATATAAAGCTTGCATGTAAATACGACAGCAAACGGCAATCTTTTAGATTTTACATTTATAAAAATGAAGCTTCATTTAAGAAAAGTGGCATTTTGTATATATACCTATTTTCCTCCAGTACTGAAAGTTTACAAAGATTAGTGAAAACAATGCAAAATAAACAAATAAGTAAGAAAACCAATGGAGAGAAAGAAAATGATATTCACATGTACAATGCATACTTATTGAATATATGACAAAATAAAAAGTGAAAAGAGCGAAGGTACATATGTAATCCAGATAATATGATATTAACAGCTGCATTACCATTTATAGACTACTTACATATAGTGACCACTCTTTATAAATTATCACTTTTAATGTAAACATTCTGTTGTATGCAACATACAAGATAGTACGTGATGAGTTCTATCTTAATCCTTACAAATTTAAATTAACGATTAGATGAGTGTACTTATCTCGAAAAATTAAAAGTAATAGCTAGGCAGACAAGTAACACGTAATATCTATGTACGCATCTGTAATTAGATCTTCGGCTGTTTTTGAAAATCTTGCCGAAACGAAAAGCAAGAGTTTTAACGGCCGGTCACAAACATGCAAAAAGAAAACAACACATTTAGAAATATGTGATACAAAAATATTTGTCAGGTTGAGGTATTGCCTGTATACATTGGAAAATTGGAACCCCCACCTTGCCTACTACCTTGCAAAACTGGGAAACAATCAAACATTATGGCCATTTATCAGTAGACAACTATACATGTCTGCGTGCATAGCGGTACCTTTGAGCCACAGTTTGTGAGAGATACCAAGTAAGTAAAGCTTGTACAGTAGTCCATTGTGCCACACACGATCAAAGGCGGTCATATTATCAATATAACAAACACAGAGTTTACTGTTATTTTCTTTGCAGAAATATTCACATTCTTCTATCAAATATGACATCAGATTGCATTCCAATCCTTGTTAGAATCCACCCTGTAAGGGATTAATAGGTGTATTTACATCGGATTGGAGCATGCGAAGTAAAACACTATAATACAATTTGAGTATACATGAAGATAATGTAATGGCTCTGTAACATTTGGGATCGCTTCTACGCTTATTACCACCTTTGTATAAGGTGAGACATATTGAACATCAAATTGAAGAACTTTGATAAGATATCTAGTATGAATGTTTTACCATACATCAGATATTCATTGTAAACTCCATCCACCTTTTAATTATGTAATGCAGTTTTCAATATCTTGTGTACTAATGTCGTCACACTCCACAGACTGATGAGGCTTCTTTTTAAGTCATTTCCTATATTCGTAATATTGACGTAAAATTCTTTGTCATAAGATGGATTCTCTACATCACCATATAGGGTACTAAAATAATTACACCATGCTGTGGTAATTTCTGACTGGTCACGCATCATTTTACCATCAAAGGTCATTGCACTGCCATGTCGTGGGTAGCTCCTTCTTTTACTAAACCATTTCCAGAACACATTGCTATCTAAACATGCAGCACGATCTAGTTCTGCATTTAATTTAGTAAGAAAGGCATTTACTACATGTATGTGATGCCTGCGAAACGAGCGTTTCGCGTCTTTATATTCTTTGTAGGATATGGAGTTGTCCCGAAGTTGACCCTGTACAATCCATGCTTGCCGTTTAGTTTTCATCCGCGCATGCTGATCTTTGAGCGACTTGTCCTAATAACGTTTTTAATGCTTATTCATTTTTGTTTTAGGAATGTTGCTGTCTGACGCATTTACAAGAGATCGTACAATAACGGTATATGGCGTATCGATACTCGATGTATCGTGATGGAGCGGTACGGATATAGAGCTAACATTTCTGTTAATCAGTTCTACACATTGTTGTAACTGTACATTAGATACCTTATTCCAATTATTAGAACAAAATGACGTTTCTTTTGGTTGTATTTGTTCTATACACAGTTACATCGTAATAATAATGGGCCTATGTGTCGACACATTTAAACAATCGTCATCAAGAATAGGAAAAGAAGAAACCAAGTCTATACATTCGTATGGCACAACAATGTGATGTCATGGACTGAAAGCGATCATCAAATGATACAAACGTAGACTGGGCTCTGGTACATAGAGATAATGTATAAACAGCTAACATACAGTTTTCATTAAATAGGGCACCAGCAGCGCAACTTCTTGCATTACTTTCTTTTATAAAAGATTGCCCTTATAAGTGTGAGTTAAAATCACCCATAAGCATCAGTCGGCCTCTCTGGGAGTACATAGATATAATGTTTCTGTAACATCTTTAAATGGTCACGGTACCTTGCTACTGAATGGTTCCTACATGGAGTATAGACCTGTATGACTGTATGCCGACTGACCGTTCCAAGGCGGTTACTGTCGAGTTTGCTCTTTTCGTTAAATGACTCATCACAAATTTGTTTTTACTTTTCGATTGGCTTGCATGTGAAATACATTTGTTCTGTGCCTTTTCGGAGTTTGGTATATATTGCAATGATCTTAGGATTTTGTCATATATTATTATACAAGAAATGCTTTTTACTAATCTGCTACTGGACGCCATTAATTTTGGTCAGAATTGTAATCAAGGACACTGATGTAAGGATCCCACCTTCTTTGCCATAATAACGACACTCCGCTCTTAGAAGTGTTAGTTGCAAGGGTGCCGTTTTCATCATTCTTTGTAGCATTGGCATAATTACAGTGTATGCTATCCATAATCGTGATATTATAGGCTTTTAACCAATGCACTGAAATGCCACATAAATCGATGTTTTCCATTCTTAGCAGATTGCTGATATATAACGCGCTTGATAAAATACCAGTTGCGTTCCAAGTACATATTTAAAGTCACGTATTGTAAATAAAGTGCTGAGAAATAATATGAATTGGTATACACCAGGCATGAAACAACAAAAACACACAGTGTTGACTTAGTTTCCGTATAAACGGCTATTAAAACCAACTGTTTACCAGTCGCCGTGGTGTTCATGGTAGAAACCGTTATAATAGTCACTGTTCTTGACTGTACGTCATCTCCCGTGCCGATTATTGTGTGCTTGCTTGTTATCTCTAGGGGCCAGAAATCATCTTCTAGCATTACGTCTCAAATGCCAGGTTCTGCATTGACGCGAAGTATAGCCGTTTGCATTCGCTTTGGCCGGAAGATTGTCACCATTAAAAGTTAAATGCCCTTTGTTTCGCGTATGTGGCGATTATAGACTCTGTTACCATCTGCAGAAATCCGCCAACAAAGTAACGTTTTTTTTTATTTTCACGTAAATGGAGATGTCATCATCCGAGACTTGACTTGTTTTGAGTTTCCGGATTACGTGCCTGTGTGTGTACTGGCTGCCTGTCACTCACATACACTGGAATAGGATTGGTTCACACTGGGATGCTACTCAGTGTCTCCGGACCGCTGGACCGCTTGTCAACCTCGCTGTACATCGGAGCAGTGGGCCTTGATTGAACACCGGGGTCAGAGATTGTAAGCGGTGAACGTGGAGTTGCGTGTAAACGGGCAGGCACACTGACATCATTATTGCAGGAGAGCGACTTTAAACTATTAGTGTTCTCTGCGTTCATATTTTTCTTTGCTGCAACGGACATATTTCCACGAACGGTGGTTGTGTCTGAGCTCCCCATAAGACGGTTGCCTTCATTACGACACGATGCAACCTCGCGTTGTTGAAAGACTGGCCGACAGGGGTACAGTACTGAAAATCATGAAATTGACAAACGGAACGGAGTGGAAATGGAAATGAAACGTTTTTCGTTTCCTGTTGAAACGGAAACGGAACGGAGTGGAAATGGAAATGCAACGGAGCGCTACAAACGCTTGAAACGGTGTAAACGGTATAAACGCTATAACCGGAGCGCTTGGAACGCTAGAAACGGTAGAAACGGAAAAATCGGAATGCTCGTAACGGTAGAGTTATTTTCACTACCGCTTCAAACGTTTCTAGGTCACCCGATTATTTATAGTAACATTTCAACCGTTTCTTGGTACGAAATAAATTTAAACGAACACAATAACTGGCTTCAATTTATCAACACAAACGCGCTTTTATATGTACTCTGCAGAAAGAAATAACATAAATTATTATCAAAAAATCGTATTTATCAAACTTGTACATTACAGTTCCGAAACCGCACGAGTTGTCCAAGTCATCGTGTACCGTTAAAACAGAAACTGCACTAAAAATCACTCCGCACGATAAAACACGCAATTTAACTATAATACTGCGTTTCTGTCGAAATTGATGATTTAATTAATTCCAATGAATAGCTTAACATCCGCCTTGTATCGACATTCTTAGTCTTCATTGTTGGGCATATGAAGATAGTGTGTACACAGCTGTCATTACACGTATGCGCGCGCAATGTCGCAGCATTTCCCGAGTTTGAATTTTCGCTAATTACTTTGTAGCTGCATGGTCCGTTCCCGGATCAACTACGCCAATCATTTTTGTGTGAACATACTTGCTTAAAGTATTTTTCATTTACAAAGAATGCATTGCGTGGTACAAAATAAAGTTACTTAATGAAATTAAACCTCAGCCAAAAGAAGGTAACACATCTCATATAACACAAAAAAACTACACATAAAACAATACTATGTATTATTGCAAGGTGTGACCCAATCAAGAACCAATAACATCCTCCCCGGCACTCAGAGCCAATGACAAGTATGATCCTAAAGTTCAACGTCTGAATAACCATAGATTGCCAAATAGTGCACGTATACAATCATCGATTGACAGTTAAATGAAACAACCGTGATAAAAACTTACATCACGATAAATATTAAAGACATAATAATCATTACCGCCATTAAATTCACCTGATCACACATGATCATCATCAGGATCCCATATTACTTATATAATCACCACTAATCATCATCAAAAGCAGCATCACCGGCATTACGATCTACATCATAATCGTCATGAGCATCAGCATCACCGTAACCGTTATTACCATTTACATTATAATCATAAACAGCATCGGTATCATCTTCATCATTATCAGCAGAAGCAGCAGTAGCAGCAGCAGCACCGTCATTTACATCATCATTACTTTAGTTACAGGGGTATGGATATGTATTTTATTTTATCTTGCCTCTTTGTCAAGCAAAGTTTCTTCTGCATCTAATCTTAATTGTTATATATCTTATAATGAACAATGTTGTAAATTTGGACAATAGTATCAAAATTCCTATTTCTAAATGCATAGTTCCCATAATGCGCTGTTACATATATAGGATTAATCGGAATTCGTGGACCGCGATTAAGAATCTGCATACAACTTTTGACTTTACTTGACTTGCAACTATTTGAATGAGGCCTGGCTACGGCTCATTTTCCCATTCATGTCTTGAATGTTCTATGCCAAAATGTGGTCTAATGAGGGCCCTACCGGGTACTTAATTTTTGTACCCATTTAAAGATAGAAATATATTAATTTAAAATATATCGTTTTGTAAATTGATATTATGTTTCTCCATGCGCGTGGGTAGGGTTCATGCCATCATAAAGTTCTACTCTAATTGAATCCCTAATTTTAAGACATGAGCGGACACCCCAACTAATTAAGCTAATTGGCAGTTTTATGACACCTTGTTTGTCTAGTGGACAGGAAGTGTGACCGTGTTTTGGCGTCTTATCCACTTCGCAAGAACACATGCATCCTCTATGCAGCTGTGTTTGAAAATGTCACCTTATGGCAGTCGCGTGGTTTATGACCTTCACCTTTTAAAGAGCAATATGCATAGACTTACACGAGGACAACAAAAAGGACAAAACACTAAGGTGCACGATATATTTTTTTGACTCATAAAAGGACCTAACGCTATATTTAGTAGTACCCACAATGGTGCACCCTTTCCCCAACCACTATTTTTTAGTTTAAGAAGAGGAAACGTGGATGTGGGGATTGGGGATTTCTTAAAGTAAATACTACATTAATTGTCGTGTTTTTGTAAATAATGTTATCAAGAGAAGACACATCAAGGAACACAGTCTAATGTATATTTTCATCTCGTGTTTATTGCAAATGTATTATTTCAATGGCTCGCCTATTCTTTTGTAGTTAATCCATACCTTAAATATAAATAATACCTTTATAAAAGTGTTTATGATCATTCAAAGGACTAAAAAGTTTTTGTAAGGACATTTATATAAGTAAAAACATGCGCAGTCTGAAATATTACTACATAGTACAGTTTCCTCCCTCCACTATCATTCCTTTAGAACGTATATTTATGCCGCGAAGGTAAATCGTCAATAACGTTGCATATTTTTTCATAGCACACGCCGTTCACGCGTACTTACCATTTTTAATCCCTAAACAGTACCCAGCGTTCACACCCTCTCTCTCTTCTAAATGGCAGCTTGAAGACAATTATCGATCGATATCATGTTGCACAGTATTGAGAGAAATAATAGGTCGGTCAATTTGAAACAAAAAAAATCTTTTCGGCGACTTCAAATGATAGTGACCGGCGATTGTTTCCCAGAATATTCTTTGATGTTGCAGTGTTAGCCAGAGAGCCCTCCTCTCCAGAAAGAAAGTACACCGCATCTAATGATTTATTTGTTCACCGCATTTATTTGTTACAACCTTGGAGAAATTAAAATCACATTGATATAATTAGCGACTTCATGTTATAAGTGCGTGAACAATATTGTTAACAGCCGTTTATTGGCGCTAATATGTGCAAACCGAAAACACAACAACACACACTTGTTTCTAAGAAAGTTGTTTGTTCTATGAGACTTTATGTATGTGCCTGTTTTCGACAAATCAACATGTTCATGTTTACATGAGATAATCATTTTAACCATGAAATGTGACTGTAGTGAGTAATACTTATCTAAAATTATTGGATATTACACGTTACTATCAGCGAGACGTTAAATCTAAAGTCCGCCATATAACAAATATCGGAAAGGGGCAAACATTCGCCTTTTTATTTTGGCAGTGGGGATGGGGGTAAACGCTGGGCCTTTTTATTTGAAGGACCTTTTTATTTGAAGGGGAGAGGGGGTGGCAAACGTCCGGTCTGCACTTATAGGGGCGGGGGGCAAACGTCCGGGGGCAAGTTTTTAAAAAAATGTGTGTGATATTGTCTTATTTTAAGGTCGGATCACCATTACGCTTTTTGCGGATTTACACGTCACAGAGAAGTAACTTTTTAGGATACTGGGTGTGTGTGGACCATATTTGAAAGTTATTTCTTGTTTGTTTATTCCGGGATATGACGTCTGGCGAAGACAAGTAGGTAGGCATCTTCTCAATACTGCACTCCCCGAATTTTGAGGATTATTTGCAGGTGCTGGTTGTTAAGGGTATTTTTTGTCTGCAATTTCCCTCCGGGTGACTGACACTGAATATCCTCGTCGCAAACAATCTACTGCCGATTCCTTTATATGTGATGGAAGACTTTTGCCTCTCCCTAGAATGTTTACTTCTTTCGTCATTTTGCAAACACACCGGAAGTACTTTACCTTTAGAAATTTATTAAACGAACTTTTTAGTCAAAATCGGAACGGAGCGAAACGGAACGCTTGAAACGGTAGAAACGGAAGAAACGATAGAAACGCTGGAAGCGTTTGAAATGCAACGCTGGAAGCGAATAAAACGAAACGGAAACGCAACGGAAGCGGAATGGAAACGGAGCGGCAAACGCTTCCAACTGAAATGGAAACGAAACGGAGTGGAAACGGGAAAATTGTCAATTTCATGATTTTCAGTACTGTAACCATGAGATGAAACCTTGTTGAGACCGACATATGGTGGCACTTTGATTCTATTTGTCCCACTTTCTTATCTAAAGTCTTGATATCACTTCCACCAATTCTCCAAAGAGATATAGTCCTGAAAAAAGATTTAGCTCCTGGCGCACATTTGCAACACCAGAACTTCGTTTATCAAGAACTCGCTCAGTCGTCTGCTGTACTGCGGTATTATTCACTTTAAACGAATTTATTTCAGTTTTAATCACTTTGATCTCTTTTGCAATCGAAGTTTTAAGTTTAGAGTTAGTCTCCTTTAAAATCAACATGTCGCTCTTGATGTCGGCGATTATTTGTTTAAGTAAGCCTATCTCATAAGCATGGCCGTGGTTCTGCTGTAGAGAATTGTGGGGCTCGGATGGCTTCGCCTTACTCAGTAGACGCTTTACTTATTTTATATTTACTAGCCATAACAAAGAGTAAATGAAGGAAATATATCTGACTGGATCTAAATTCTCTTTCAGTGTTCATTTGTCTGCAAGTCGGTGTAAAAATATTTAAAAGTGGATTTGCATCTATTTTACAACGCGAAGAAATCAAATTAACTTTGTCATACAAAAATCATGCATGTGTTATTTTCACGCCATGATAATCACAATAACCTTGTCGACATGGTTACTTTGAGGATTAAAAGTAATGTTCAAAATAAAATATGACCACATTCTATACCATGTGCTCACAATAAGACTTGATTAACTGAGCATGTAAGCAGACGATCTGTAACTTAAACTGAAAAATCACTGTGACAGAAACAGTCCCTATATACATGTACATGTATATCGAGATAATTCCCAACCTCTCCTCACGTCATGTGTTACTTAAAACGCTATGATGAATATAATGTGTTATTGTCGTATTATTCTTGTGCATGCATAGATAGGTAGATAAGAAAAGGTCCTATCCAAATAACCACATAAATTAAATATAAACTCGTGTAGACCAAAAAAAACCCAGGATAAATATTAATATAACAAAAATCACAGAGACATAACACAAAAAAAGAAAAAAACAGATGTTACCGCCATGTAACAGTCAGTCGGCAGAAGGACCGACTAGGGTGCTTGAACCTACTTTGTGGAGCGCTCCAACCTCACTATTCCTGAAGATTGTCCTTTCACACTGTAAATAAATGTGCACTTTATAATTCTAAGAGCTTCTTACGATCTCGTCTAGATGCAGATATAAACAAGTACCAATGCCTTTTTACATTTTCTCTCTCCTGTTTTAAGGTATGTTATGCCGTATTAAAATGATAGCATTTATAATATAAAATCACATATTTCACCACAAGCTGTCGTTTATTTGAAATTTCAAAATATTATTACATAAAATGTTCCGTATGTACAAATTACCAGGATAGTCAGATAAAATTTTCTGTATAACGCAAATTATAAAGGTTAATGAAGAAAGCAACAAGTTATGTCTGACAGTCAAAAACAATTAGCTAAAGTATCAGCAATAGTGATTACTTGATAAAGAGGAAAACTTACGTGATTTTCGCTCGACAGACGACATTATTTGTGAAGTCCGCTTTATTGGCTTCGTCGGACTACTTGAATTGTAAAAATGGCTTCATTTTTGGCCACACAGCGTGCTACGTAATATAATGAACCTATTAGGTGAGGATAGATATTACATACTTTTCTTAATTAGGGCGCCTAGAAAGGCAAGCCTTATATTTATAATTAGTTCTGGGAATTTCAATAAGGTGACGTCGCAGCTTGAAGAAGTGATATTATTTTTAAGGGAGATGTTTATGCTGTAGTTATATATAAAATGTCCGCAGCTTTATATCTCTATTATTGTGTTAAATTTCTGTTGTTTCTTAAACAACTGCCACTTAAACAGACAGCACTTAAACGTAAGAACTGTGACCCAAATTCGGAATTAAAATCTTACTAATATATGGTTGATTCTTGATTCTATATGACATAACTACATTAATTCGTATGTAAGTCACTAAGAGGAGACTGCACTTATTATCACATACTTCTACAGAAAAAGTTTAATATATGATATATGAGTAAATGTCTTCGACATTCAGGTTTCGTTAGGATTTTAAGTGTTTGCTTGTACTTTGCATGGCTACTATGTATTAAGTGTCTGCGCACTACATTTCCATTTATTTTGCAATTCCAGACACTAATGTGACCTCGGTCACATGTGGCTGGTGAAACATTTGCAAAATATGAATTTGCTTATAGATACCTAGTTTTATTTGTTTTCGACTGAAAGTAAAGTGCTGTGAATGTACAGAGGGATACATTTTTTATGCTTTAAAAATGTTTATACTTAATGACAAGTACATGCAATAACATTTAAATGCACACGGAAGTACGCACTTGGATCAATACATACAAAGTAATATGCATATAGATGTATAAGCAACAATATCGGTACAAATTAATATTGTAACTACCACAGTTGTCAGCGGAGGGGTTGGGATTGAAGAAACTGCAAGAATATATTTATATTTATATTTAATTATATATATATATAAAGCGACGTGCAAGTGACCAGGCGGTCAGTCAATAGTTAAATCGAATACAAAAAATTCATAGAGTTAATAACATACACATTCCTGTAAAATATCTTAGTATGGGTAAAATCAACATGGCGGTGGATGTGATTTTTAATTATTTAACAATTATAAATACGCATTGAATATAGTTTAACAAAGATCAAACTGTAAAATGGCGTCAAAAGGTTTACAACAAGAATGAATGATAAAATGATGAATAGAAATAATATTATAATTATATTTACCTGCAACAATGTATTTATTTATAATATAAAGAGGTCGCAAAGATCCCGTTCACCAAAAAACAAGAGTTTGACATAGACCAAAAGGTCGGGAAAATGTAATAAGTATTAAAAAAAGTTTATTAAGAATAAAATATGGATGGTTGATTTGGATAATGATTTATTTATTAAGCAGGACGTGTGTACATATTAAATGAGTTGTTATGTCAATTAAATATGTAAATGTTGGTCCGAGATATAAGATTGTTTGCTCATATATACAACTCTATTGCAAACATTTTCTTTTTCTTTTTATGTCTGGTTACAACACGTTATTTTTACAATATTATTCGTAAACTTTTATGCTCTGCATCAACCCTTTCTTGTAATAAACTTTACACATTGGTTTTAGTGATATATGGGGATAATTGGCCTGCTACATAATCATCTTTAAGGTCAAGGGTGGATTTCAGTTTATCATTCCTGCATGATCTTCGCGAGGCAGGTTGAAAACCGGTTATACATAGAATAACCGCAAAACAAATTAAACAGGGTTCACACATGTTATTACTGTGTTGTTATTTTTCGCATAATTTGCGATTTACAAAATTCAAATTAAATGTCAGCGAATTTTATAAAAGTAAATTCACAATCAAAGATACCCGTCATAATATGACGACAATTTTACGGCATCGTCTCAACATTTTAAAGTGATTACCATCATGTTTTCTTTTATAGATTCGACAGAAGTTCACTTAGTAATAATACTTGCTAAAACATGAATAAAAATAGCCGCGGTGATTCGCTTTTGGGCATTTTGTAAACAATCAGAAAAAAACCTATGTCCACGTATTCACGAAACTCAAATCTGATACTAAATGTTGAAATTAAAAACATAAAAATCAGGATAAATAACAATTTGTTAAATATTATGTCATTAATATTTACTTGTGATTTGTTATTTTATCCCTCGCACAGTTAAGCATGACTTTTTTCTTACTTTTAGCTATTCCCATGCTAGGCATTGTTTCAGGATATTTAATTTTAAATCTTATTAATATCAATCAAAAATGGACAATTTTAAACCTCTAAAATCATAATTGAATGTTTTATGTTCGGATTTTATATTCGACTTCATGAAGAAGACAAATTAATCCGTCAAACCTGACAAATGGTATTGGTGATATGATATAGCCATTGTATGAGTGGAAATATTTATGAGCTTGTATGGAATGTGGATGGGATTAGAATGGTTTCTGTTCATTTACGATTTGTCAACATTAAAAATACAACAACATATTATTTTAATCATAAATGAACGTTAAATTGGTGATTAAATCGAATCTTAAAATTGTTGCTTTAGTTTATTTATAAGAAATAAAAAAACAATAGATACACTATTTACTAACTTTGTATGGGGAGCAAAAGTTAAAATTAAAAATACAATAAGTAGCAAGGAATACTGTGACGGATGGATAAAAATGGTTAATGTTCACTTCTATAACATCACAATGACACTTAGTTGGCTAAGAAGATACGTACAAAAAAGCAAAAGTCAATGTTTCTCTCTACTTTAGTCAATATTGAAAATAAACAAACTCTTTTGCACTGGAAAACTTTTTTGCAGAAAATTTAGTTAAGAAAACACAAAATGCTTTTTGGATATCTGTTTTAAAAAGCTATTTATGCTACATCGAAAGGTTTACTGTAAAAACAGAAAGTGCCTTTTTAGATATACCTTTTTTTCCTAATCATAAACTGCTATACAGAAACAAAGGGATTTTTTATAAAAGTTTTATACATTAAAGGTATACGATTCATTAGAGATATCGTTAAAGACAATGGACAAGTATTCACTTTCAATGAAATAACTAAGAAAATAAAAGGCACTGTTAACTGTATACATTATACAGGCCTACGGAGAAGTACATATACATATAAAAAAGAAAATAATATCAGTTGTAAGAACACTGATAAATTTAGTACTAATATGTTAAAAATATTATAACAGGAAATCAACCAAACAAAACAATGTATAGGCAGTTGACAAGTAATGAGAAACCAACAAGTCAAGGAAAATGGGATAATTTGTTTACTAATATTACATTGCCTTGGAAAAATATATACAGTTTGCCATTCACTGTTACAAAAGATACATACTTACAATGGTTACAGACCAGAATCAACCACAGAATACTCGGTGTTAATTCACTGTTACAAAAAATGAATATGACAGAAAACCATCTATGTACTTTTTGTAAGACTGATACTGAAACCATTTTTCACCTTTTCTGGGAATGCCCAAGCGTACGAACTCTTGACAGAATTTATCAAACAAGAGCTTAAAAGGAAGAACCTTGATTCAACGATGTTAAAAAGTGATTACTTTATATTTGGTGTATATGATAATATGCCAGACAATAAAAGCTACACAATTCTTTTTCTACAGATCAAAAGATATTTTTTCTTATGTAAATACTCAATGACAAAGCCAAGTACCCGAGCTTTAATAAGGAGCTTACAACTTGCATGGGGAATTAATAAGTCTCTTCTAAATAATAAATCAGAAGGTCTTTGGGCAATTGTAAGAACTCTTTCAGAGTAGTATATAATAATACAATTTTTGTGCATTTATGCATTTATGCTTTTGAATGGTATTTAAATAAGAATTTGCTAGGCTGCATAAATGATTCAGACATATGTATTGTAGTTTGTAACTTTTTCTTATTCTTGCTATATCTACTAGAATGATTTTTAACAGTTCAGAAATGTGCTGTACTCTCCTTTCATTTTTTGTGTTAAGTAGATGTATAACTGGAATGAAAGTAACAGCCGCTTATATGCTGTCGATACTGTAATATTATATGCCATTGTAAAGCTATAAATTATGTCATGCCTGATACATTTGAAATTAAATATGTATATATTGTAAAGTACATGTAGGATGGATCCCCGACCTACATGCTACCTATGACGGGGAAAATAAAGTTATACCATCACAAGAAAAAAAAAGCACCAAAAAACCCACAATACGTCTTAATTGCCAAAAGACAAAGTCAAATATCAAACTTGTTGCTATTGACGTTACTGAATTGTTCTTTCTATTGCCCCTGTTTTGAACACTAATTATTCTAGAGTTGTGTTTCATTGCTTCGCCTTTAACTCAGTTTCAGCCTTAAGATAAGATTCATTTTGATGAAGGGATATACATACTGTAAAAAGGAAATATTGTCATTTAGATTATAAAGAAGAAGATTTGATTTGAAAAAGAACAATATAGATTCCATTTAAATATTGCACACAATGCTTATTAATCAGAAATTAAGACAATTCATCAGTCTGATCATTTCCTAATCGAGACGTTATGTTATGTAAGTCATTTAATAAAGCTTAGCCCGGACAGGTCATGTTAGTGGCAATATTGTTCTGCACATAATTCATGCGCGCACAATCGCTTTCGGTTACCTGATAGCATCATATACATGTATATCAATTTTAAAGAGTGAAATTTACCAGATTGCGTGGATTGTAGGAAAAACAATGTGCTGTACCATAAGATTGCACATATCAACATTCTTTATAGCAAGACTAGTGTGTAACATCTTGTCACTAATCGTAGACTCGTCCTGAAAAATAATAATAATATGGCAAAAAGGGTAGTCTTAACAATCAATACATTAAAGGGTCCCTATAACGAATGATAAATTAATATCGAACGAGTATTGTCTATTTAAACGTATTTTTTACAAAAATACAAACAAATATACAATAACTAATGTTTTATGGATTGTTTAACCTAGACCCTGTAGGTAGGCGCTATCGCAGGGTACAGTATCGCGTTTGGGGGTTTCGTGCTGTGTCGCCGTTTACAATACTCCGCTCGTGCGCTGGCAATTTTAAGGGTGAAATCAGTATAATTAAATATGCTGCATATTCACGTTGTAAGCGATGATTCCTACGCAATGTTATGGAGAAATAGCATCTTCGAAAGATTTAGATCAGAAATATAAAGCACACCAGAACGGACAGTTCAAGCCAACTGACAAGGTCCTTAACAAAGACAACGCACACGAGTTGCTTTACTCATTTTGAACTAAAATATAAAAATTGCAGTGCCGACTGTTTCAAAGTAAAATAATCGTAAAAATTACGGCCATCATCGGTTAAAGGGACCCTAAACTTAGACTTCCGGAAAGTATGGGAACACGATGCAATTGGAATTGGGTTGATATCTAACCAATACAACACCCGTTTCGAATTTAAAAAAGTCGATTATATTCAGATATTTTTCTTACGACCGCTTTCGATTTATTCCTGTTTTTCATTGGAAAATGGCGGACAAGCAACCACGTGATGTATGAATAATAATTATATAAACTGCCATGGACCTACTCAAAGCAAGCACGGCAAACTTCGACACTGTCTAGCAACTTTAAAAGAAAGGATTTAAATAAAAACTGATTATACATCTAGGGCCGCAGCACATTCATTTACGTGAAAACTTAAACAAGAAAGATAACAGAGAAGACCACATAACTGTACAGAATACTTTTTTGTCTCAAAACATGTATTGAACGACGATGACAATGGAAGTTAAACTGAATACGGACAGAGATTTAGCCCAGCTCCTGCTTAAAATATCAGGTAGACGCTGCATGTACAAGCATTATTAGAAAATTAAAGTACTTAAAAGTTATTATAAAACCATGTCAACACTGTTCTTTAATATGTTAGTTCTCTGCTATCTATACAGAATTCTGTCGCATATATATGAAGGTTATTATAGTTTATACGCATTTTTGTATTTGACCTCAACACAGTTCGTACCCAGGTATCAACATATGATATTTCTCAACAGTGCTAACACAATTTGAATGATAAACGTTTTACCGTATAAAGAAAATAACATAATTATGTTTTTAGAGTTGACAAGATTCAGCCATAAATGAGATACCTTATGAATAGTTTTTATTATATTTATATTTAACATACAATGTCATTCAATTGTTTTCGTTTTACATAATAAACTAGTGTTTATTTATAAATCATTGCTTGTTATGTTTTATTTTAAACTATTCTGTATTTATATCCGGTTAAGTTGCCGAGTTTTGTACACACTTTGATAGTTTATGACAATTATTGTACATATTGTAACTATACGTTGTCTTACTTTGTCTAACTTTGCTGGGAAGCTTATGGCGCTATACAAACAAGAGTTAATCTCTTGGGCCAAATGACGCATAGATAGCAAATAAGTCTTGTAAAATAATAACATTTCCCTGTTTTAAAAGCTAATGAATATTTTCAAAATTCATTCCACATGTGTCTACCTTTTATTTAAGTCATTTTCTAATATGAATGACCACATCGGTCAATTTGGTAACCATCCGAAAGCTGCAACTTTTAACTTTTCTATATATATGCAATGTCTCAGCTCAGTGGTTTTGTCATTTTCACATAACCTTGTAGGTACCTCACCATGCGTAGTTTAATACATGTGCTTATTATCATATGATAAGTAAACGTTTCAACTTTTAAACAATTGGTATATAGGTAATAAAATGCTGAAATGCCGTTTAAACCAACCAATTACTATAAATATTTTACATGTTTATTTGTCTTCTTATTAACTTGCCACTCCTCAATTGTCAATGCATGTTTGCCGTCTGTATATAACAATAGTCTTTTCATAAATTTCCATTCTAATGCAAGGCAAATCTAATATAATCTCTTGGGCCAAATGAACATCGAAAATAAGTCTTTTAAAATAATAACTTTTAGCTGTTTAAAAGCTAATGGATATTTAAAAAATATACTCCATGTGTGTCTACCTTTTATTTAAGTCAGTTTTAATATGAAGAAAAATATTATAGGATTGGATACGAGATCGGGAGAATCCAACCCGAGGGTGCACTATTTTAACGACAATAATCTTAACCAATGGAACTAGAGTGTTATCAAGGCCATATGCATTAACTTCTTCCAAAAACTTTAATCTGATTCTGCTAAATAAAATATTGATTCAATTCCATAGCTTCAAAATAAAATAGTAAAGATACAACTTTTATTCCGTCAGATATTATTTTTACATTTGTTCTTTATGAATTACAATTGAACTAGTACAACTTACGTGTAAATACTCATCAATGGTCATTCATAAAGTAGTACAACGTGTACGAGTACTTGGTTAAGACATTTGTAACATTAAACATTGAGTGAATGTGGACCATTATAATGTGGACGACCTTATGTAGTTTTTTAAGACAAAAAATAATATAATATCGGAAATAGAAAAAGCAGTGAAAAAGAATACTTGCGTAATCACATCTATCTGAACAAACGTAATGGAAAGGACTAAAATATACAAATAAATAAACTTTTTAACGTTTGTACAGCATGAACATGAGATAACTGCATCGGCAAATAAACAGTTCCGCCCGAGTTAATAAACAAATCATTTAGAAATAAAAGTATTCAAGCGATTACGTAAAATAAAATCTTAACATCACTGAAATCATTTGATAGAAAGGAAGTGATTTAATTGAAACGTAGTTGGTGTTTCTTTTCTAACTTAAAGTCTTCAAGGCTATTGTCATTAGGTTTTGAATTATGAACGATAATTACTTGTCATTAGACTTCAAAGATTGTCAATATTTTGACACGCGAAAGTAGATCACAATTATAGTATTTATTACTGTCAGATTAATTCAAGCATGGTAAAGAATAGTTTGTTTCAAGTGTTTAATTCCACATATATCTTACTTTGTCTAGTTTGCTGCAGTAATTTAGATTCATTTGCCTTATGAGATACAATGACGCAATTTTCTAGCAATTTATTCAGTACGTCCTTGGAAAAGACATTTTGTCAGGATAAAATATCAATTACGTACAATGTAAAATAGTATAAGTCGTCGGCACCGGAGGATAGCAATGTAATCTTGCTGCACTACTTTTATTTTTTGTTAACATGGAAATAGTATTAACAGATGGTTCAATGCTATAGTTCGACATACGTTTCCGACTTGGAACTGTCCCTGTTTGTTAACGGATTTGCGCACCATCTTTAAAGAAAGTATGTGTTACATTATCAGCAAAATGGGGTAATTTGAATAAAGATTAAGAATATTTGATCTTTAATATAATAAAAGTCAAATAAGTGTATAAGAACATAATTGTTTTTCCTTTGCATTATCTTTCTTAAGAGAATACCTAGTACCCGAAACTTTTATCCGGCTGGTAATGCAAGAGATTAACTGGATTTGTCTGCGATATACAAGGAATCAGGCAATTAAAACTATTTATTCAATAAAAAAATTATACCAAAGTCAAAAATATGTGAATCGGATTATTGCAGGTTGATTTTTTGCTGTTTACGTGTATTTCCTTTTCTACACATAAAATATTGATTATTTATAGGCCTTATGAATTATAATTTTCATGGGCACACGTCATGTTAAAATAGACTTTGTTGATGTTTAAAACTTTTCGTGTTCATTTTTAATGACCATTGATATCAACTTGTCGCACATATTCACATTTTATCAAATGTTTATGAACGTTATTCAATTTTTACCCTTATTAGGCTGCCCCACCAATTTGGTGTTTCAGACCCCCAACTCACACTCTGACCTTTTCTTAAAGCGAGGAAACATTATATCATTCTTTCATTTTAGTCTATATGGAGTGCACATACAGTACGTACCTTTCGTTATCAGCGTTAGCCAATATCATTTTCCCACTATATGTCTTTTTGTATCAAGACATGCTGTTTTGTCACTTGAACATCGCAAAGTCTGCTTGTAATAGTTTCCCTCACCAAAACCCATGTTCTCGATCACTCCTATATGGACTTTGACAGCAGTGTGAGACTTGTTGATACAAACATAACCAAAATATAAATTTCAGACAGGTAAAACATTTCTGGGATTGCCTGAATATGTGTCTGATTATCTCTTTCATAGACATAACATGCAGTCACAACACATACATTTCCTGAAGGACAGTTTGATATGAGCGATGTGTCTGCACCTTTTTCACGAATATACCTCACGAAAAGTTACTAAGGTCGACGAATATGGCGTTGAAGGTATATTAGACGAAGGAGTGCGTCTTAAATTAAACAAGATATATAAAGAGGCATGTAAACTATAACAACAACGCCTGGTAAATGCAAATAAATGTACCTAATAGGGAATTATCATACAGTACGCTCAGTACGCTCAGTCGAATAGAGAACTACTTTTGTTAGCTGGATTTATAAACATATTTTTTCCATCATTTTGACGGAGAGTTGAGAAAGGAGACCGTAACTCTAAGCAATACTCAATTATATGCATCGCCAATGCGAATCGTCGTATTATGTATCGTTTTGTTGCAATCAACGAAGGGTGAAACTTTTACTGTGTTTTATTGCTTCAAAGAAATACAATAAAACACTTCTGAGCGAATCATCTAGTTTAATTGTGTTTACTTTCTTTACATGTATGAACACGTTGACTACTTTAAACAAAATGTCCGTAAATTAGAAAATGATTTTCTGTCAGGTGAATCAATCTTAAGCATTTGCTGATAGCTTGCATTTCAAACATGCCCCCTTCTCCTTGCAATCGATATATTTGAATAATGTTTATTTGTAAAGCTCTTGGGCTTATAGACAGCTTTGCATTTTAAATAATAAATAACTTACCTCTTAACATCCTTCATAGCATGGTCCATTTTACTGTCGCCTTTAAACAATTGCAGACTTAAACTGCCGCCATATTGAAAAAAAGAATATATGATAAAGTCCTATGAGCTTATGTTTTTGTGTTAACGTTGCAGATGTTGTTAAAATAAAGATAGATGGAATTAACAACTAACATCGGGTGAAAGGACAGGGCGTATTAATAAGCTAGTTTCGAACCTTAAATAAGTCTTTTATCGGGATACAATTTACATAGTTTGCTGTACTGAAGAACTATAAACATTGAGTAGATGTCATCTGACACATATAAGTTCTAAATATATGTACTGGAGGAATATTAAAGAAATAGGGTGGATCGCCCGTGGCGTAGCAGTAGAGTCGCCGATTTGTAACTCTTCAGACTGTTAAGCCTCTCAACACGTGGGTTCGAGTCACGTTCGGGTCGAAGGACTTAATGTGAGAAGGTCTTCCCAGGTGACCTAAGGCGCGCCTGTGGTTATACTCAGACATTTTGTCTGGTGTCTTTTTTCTTAAAAAATGAACATTGCTATAATTAATGGTCATAAATGGTCGTTGCAATGTATTTCAAAATCAAAAACAGAGAAATGGAAAAAAATATGTCAAAAGTGTTTAAAAAGTGTTCTAAAAAGTCAAATAAAAAGTGTTTATAGTTGAGACAAAATTCCAAAGATGGAATAAATATTTCTTTCTGTTTTCCTCCTTCATTCATTATTCCTGTGATTGTTCTGGATGCTAATAGCGTGACAAGCATTGAAAGTAATTACTGTTAGTTGTCTGTCTTGGTTCACATTTGATTGATATAATGATTTTCTGAAAGTAAATAATTTAAAGGCACCAAGTTTAGCTCTCCGACAAATTATACTGAAAACTTCACCAAATGACCGTTCGAAGCTTGGTGTGTAATCCTGTTTTTCTTGGCATTCACAACGTAAAACGGCATAAGCTTGACCGTGGTAAGAAAATAACACAATATTTAACTAGTTGACAATATTGTTTTAGTTGAAGTATGTATCATTTTTTATGTGATGAGCATTTCTAAGTTTAAAAGAAGTAAGTTCAGATGTGTATATAATAACCAGATATCGGATATTCACATTAACTAGATATTGATTTTTTTTTATTATATACATGCTTTACTAAGTACAACATAATTGTCAAAACTAAAAAGTACTGATTATATTTTTTCAATACTCTGGATTTATAAAAATATATGTATTTGTTTAACTGCATAGGGACCAATCAAATCAATAATTAAGTTGTTATATTAAGTTGCTTATGAAGATATTGTACTACACTAAAATACATATAAGTAAAAGACAACTCGAGTCATGAAATTACCAATAACCACTGCCTTGGTTGCTATGTTAGTTGCTATTAATTATCTGCAAATGTCCAGAAAGAGTATTTGCTTCGAATTTCATCTTTGATGCATATATTTCAACTTCACATAAATTATTCTTCGCTGATCATCAAAAACACAAGTTTAACGTATAAATGTGCGACAAAAAAAAAAAATTGTTGCGTGCTGGTAAGTTTTTACGAAGTCTTCATTGTAATAATGTTTACTTTTATTTGATAATTGACGTATTCCATGTTTATGAATCGCTGCGAAACAACAATGTCCAGTGCAATATCGTAACTTAATGTTTGCCTGGTTTGAGACGCATACGATGACGCTTTTCTGTCGATATAATAAAGAGCCAGATACTATAACAAATATGCATACCTACTAAAACCTAAGTGCCAATAATGTTTTATTGTCAAATTACAATCTCTGCACACCTGCCATTCATATTTTATCACAATTTAATTTAGCATTTATTCATATGGAGCACAAGCAAATCAAAATAACAGCCATTGTTACAGGTACATTCCTCTCTTTTAAATGATTTCATTAGCTAAAACACGGTTTTGACATTTGAATCATTTTCTTTCATTCTTTATTCTTATTATTCTTTAAAAAAACTGCTAAATATGATAATTGCCACTTTCCGAGGGAGTGCCATTTTCATGATTGTGAAACACAGTAATTGAAAACGATTAGAACATGATACTGAACAGATCTGCAAGTAAAAAACAACAGTTGTTTCAATAATTACATAAATATTTAACTGTCTAGGTTTGCGATATTTAAACCGCAGTGTTTTCTGCCACTATATATCATAAGATTTACTAGTTTTCGAAGTATATTTACAATTCAGAAAAATAATCTGGCATCATGGTGGGCTTTGTTGTCATTGTGGATTACAAACTAACTATTATCATCGCTAAAACTTCCATGTATATATGTTTTTTTTAAAACAAACTGCTTTAATGTATTTTATATATTTCAAATCTTAAAACCTTACACTGAAGGAAGTGCGTGACATTTTCAATACTAAATTTACTGTATGGTGTGAGAAGTTCTACCTACGACAAACGTACCGGATACATTTATTTTGTTTGGTATGTCAAAGAGATCGTAATATATTTTAAAGAAAAACATATACATACATAATAACAACGCCGTCGTAGAAACATGACCGAAATAGTATGTGTACTTTTCAAATCATCGAAGTGATACAATGGACAAAGAAAATAAAGTATTCAAAGTGTGCGAAATGTTTGTATTAAAATATATCTTGAAATAGAAAAGCTCTAAACGTGTGTTATGTTAATTATATAATTCAGCACTTGCTATTTTCCGTTGGCCTTAAAAAGAAATACTTCAGATCAGCAATCGTATTGTACCATGACTACTCCTTACTTACGTCTTACGGCAAGATTTGATATTATACCAGCTACATGATGATTTTATGTATTTATGGAGTAAATGCTGACTTACCATTATTTGTTGTCTTGTATGGTAAAAAATATACCAGAGGAATTTTAGGTGATAATTTTTAACATACATACGAAATAGTAACGCCGCCCTGGTAACTTAAAAACATAGTATGTGTACTGAACTTTTAAACTCGATATTTTAAGAAATAGTATACCCTCGCCACACCCGTATTCAAGTGTGCGAAAAGTTTGCATAAACTATATGCTGTACTAGCAAACTTTTAAACGAGTGAGATGATAGTTCTAAATAAATTAAACATGAAATGCCAGAATAATTCAGCACTTGCCATTTCCTGTTGGTGTAAGAAGAAATACATAAGGTCAGCATTTGTATTGTTCTGTGACTATTCCTTACTTACGTCCTTACTGCAAGTTTTGAAATTGATGACGATCGTATGTATAAACAGTGCAAAATGGCTGTGGTCTTGTATGTTAATACAAAAAAAAAAAAAAAAAAACAGTGGAATTTTAGGTCATAAATTTAAATTTGCATAGCAGTGAACTTTCGGGAAGTGAAACAAACATAATAATTATAAAAGTTTTACTAAAACTATAGAATAACGCTTAGAATACTGGATTTCTAATTTAAAAAAAAAACCGAAATGATACTGGAAAAGAAAACATCAAATGAAAAACGAGCATCGCACTTCACAGGACTGTTTCTTTCGTGCTAGTTTATACTAAGCTAAAATTGTGTGCAACGAAAAGTAAAGACGGAATGCATTGATTCAATGTCTTATTGATATGGAAATTAATAGCTCGAACGTATTTTTAAAACCCTAAGTTTTACACAAAATATGACATTCACTTTTTATTATTGTGCTTGAGTCACATGGTGTTTAATTATTCAGTTGTTTACCAATTATATTTTAATGCATACTACATCATGTTAACCATCCGAATATTCCATTATTGTATATAACTGGTTGTTATTTAGGAGACATTCAATCTGCAGACAATTGCTTTATACCTAAACTTAATCAGAAATGATCCAGTTCTTGTTTATTTGTTTATATGGAGTATAGTCCCACGAACAGTCTTTCAGTTATCTGGAGACGGTGTCCACTTGAAGCAAATATAGTGCTGCCTTCCCTGTGTATAGCATGCCGTTAATACCTGGCATAGTACCACACCTAATCATATGATTCTGACACCGGGCCAACCAGTCGTGGAGCTACCCGTATGTCGGCTGGACGGTTGGCAAGGGAGCTATACCACTACCATTTTTACAATCTTGGCATTCTTTGGTTGGTTGCAGCTAGTTACCTTCTACATAGGCTGGTTAACGAATGATGCATTCAATAGACTATACCGCATAAACAATGTCATAAACCATTTGGTCATAAGGCTATTTCCCTCTCAATGCTTTGTCTGTAATTTATATTTTATGTTTTTGATATATATTTCTAAGCTGTCAAATTCGATGTTGTACATTCATTGTATTTCAATTTACGATTTAGATCGTTCTGATTATGGTTCAAAGTTTAATTTCATTTACAATCAACATATTTTGTGTAGTTCTACTAATACCTCTCTCTCTCTTCTAAACCCAATGAGAACTTTTTTGTATATTATATTATATTATATTATATTATATTATATTATATTATATTATATTATATTATATTATATTATATTGACGTAACAACTTTCATCATTATTTATCAAAGAAAACGTCAGCCCTTGGCCATTTTTTATTTAAATAAATCTTTTTTCTTTTTATTTGAGAAGCCCACAAGAAAGTGCGAGGTTAGAGCTCTGTTAAACCGGTTTAAGCACCCCAGTCGGTCCATATTATCGATTGACCGTTCCAAGGCGGTAAAAGTCGGTTTTGCTCTTTTCGTTAAATGACTCATCACAAATTTGTTCTTGCTTTTCGCTTGGCTTGCATGTGAAATACCTTTGTTCTGTGCCTTTTCGGAGTTTGGTATATGTTGCAATACTCATAGGACTTTGTCATATATTCTTATTCATGATCACAACAATGTTACTTGTGCAGTGTGGCGGTCGTAAAAAATCTCCCCGTGCATGTAATCTATGTTGTCATTTGATTCATCCTATAAGGATTGTTACGTGTATTTCCTTTGATGGACATTGAACTTTGGTTCTTCAATTCCATCTTCGCATGAACAGGATGCTACAACTGTAAATGTATGTATCGAAGTATAACGAAATAAAAGTGCAAAAATATAACTACTCCAATGTATTCTAAAAGTGTGGCGTAACATCAATTTTATTGATAGTATTTTTAAAGAGTATATATTATTGTCTTTTTGTGTTCAGTTGGCTATTGCAAATAGTAGTCTGACGGGTTGCGTGTGCCAATAACGATTAAGAGTCTTAAAAATATTGCAGGAAGTATTCGTTCAAGATACAAACAAAAGTTGCATTTTTTGGTAAGTCCACAATGAATTATAATTAAAATACCAATTGTTCTAAACCATTTTTATTTAAAAATGAAACTATACTCATACTCATGGCGTATATAATCATACATCGATGTAGTACCGACCACTGATCTATTAACTGTTTGTATGAGTTTTTAAATTAAAAAGTAAATTAAGTAAATTAAACACTAACTCTAGGACAACAAATGTTATTTTCACATGTAACCATGCAGTTACGTAATTTCTAGAAACCCATATTTAATATTTATTGTAATTATACCTGTTATGTCTAAAACAATACGCTTTCAAAGATCGGGTCATGCTATGTTTAAACTAAATGTAAAAATGTATGTATATTATATTGTTTGTGAAAAAGCATGATAGCAAGCCTCTTGACACCTGTATATTTACACGATGCCGTTTTAAAGCAATGGAAACGTTTTTAACTTTTTTGTTGAATAGGAAGTATATGAATTACGTGGACGAACATGAAACGTAATATAAGCTCGCCATAAACAAAACCACATTGTGTCCCATTGACGGAATTTTGTTCCTCTGCGAAATAATGAAAACAATATTCATATTATATTTTTTAATCTATACCCTTTAGTCAGTAATATTCGACATTCCGCAGACTGGCTGGTTTAGCATTTTTAAGCATCATCCTGGTCCATCTCGTGAATGCGATGGATGAAAATTTAAAGCTGGTAACTGTTGGATTTCTCGATTTTTTTCTGTTTACTATTTATGTTTGACTCCAGAATTTGTCTCGATACATACAGAATGTATCCGTCTCGGGTTGTTAAGTTGATGACTTTTAATCACGCCACATATCTGTTGTAGTTTTTACAATGTTAACGCCATTTCCTTCAATCATATAAACTCTATATTCTGTGTGGTCAATCCTTTGTTAAGCTGAGAATTGGATTAGAAATTTTACATGGAACATTTACAACCGTATGATAAAAAACAACAGCACTAACATATATCAGAAATAGAATAACTTTAGTGAAAAATTTGAAATTAAAATTCAGAAAATAATGTTATTAAGAGTGTGTTGCTTTTTGATCAGTGTCTTAGAGTAGGTATAGAAAAGTGGCCGTAAAAGTAGTTTATTTTATTACTAACTTTTTTCAGTATATAGTGTATTTAATCGGTTTCAACTCCCGATACAGGTTCTTACTGTAAGTTGTCTCACTTTGATGGGATATCTTTATTTACAGTGTTTGATAGAATAAGAATATATGACAAAGTCCTATGAGTATTGCAACATATACCAAACTCCGAAAAGGCACAGAACAAAGGTATTTCACATGCAAGCCAAGCGAAAAGTAAGAACAAATCTTTGATGAGTCATTTAACGAAAAGAGCAAACCCGACAGTTACCGCCTTGGAACGTTCAGTCGGCAATATGGACCGACTGGGGTGCTTAAACCGGTTTTACTGAGCTCTAACCTCGCACTTCCTGACGAGTTTCTCAAATGCAAGCAACGAAAAGAAAACGATCTATTTGAAAACAAAATGTAAATGCGCTGATATTTTCTATACGTTATGACGAAAGTAGTGACGTCATTGAAAAATAATGTCTACATAGTGTTCAGAAAAAGAATATGGTATCATTTCGATTTGAAAAACAACACAAAAATGGTTGATCACAAATAAAATTAACTTTCTGAATCATGAACAAACATGACCAGAAACGAATAAAGGGTTGTAGCATCCTGTTCATGCGAAGATGGAATTGAAGAACCAAAGTTCAATGTCCATCAAAGGAAATACACGTAACAATCCTTATAGGATGAATCAAATGACAACATAGATTACATGCACGGGGAGATTTTTTACGACCGCCACACTGCACAAGTAACATTGTTGTGATCATGAATAAGAATATATGACAAAGTCCTATGAGTATTGCAACATATACCAAACTCCGAAAAGGCACAGAACAAAGGTATCATATGCAAGCCAAGCGAAATGTAAGAACAAATCTGTGATGAGTCATTTAAGGAAAAGAGCAAACCCGACAGTTACCGCCTTGGAACGGTCAGTCGGCAATATGGACCGACTGGGGTGCTTAAACCGGTTTTACTGAGCTATAACCTCGCACTTCCTGACGAGTTTCTCAAATGCAAGCAACGAAAAGAAAACGATCTATTTGAAAACAAAATATACATGCGCTGATATTTTCTATACGTTATGACGATAGTAGTGACGTCATCGAAAAATAATGTCCACATAGTGTTCAGAAAAGGAATATGGTATCATTTCGATTTGAAAAACAAGACAAAAATGATTGACTCCTTCAGGCAGTTCGAGGTTGGACAGCTCCACAAACCATGTTTTAACACCCCAGCCGGTCCTTTTGTCGACTGACCGTTCCAAGGCGGAAACTGCTTTTCGTTCTTTTTTTGTGTTACGTCTTATCTCTGTTTTTGTCAAGTTTACATTTTCCCAGTTTGCTTTTGCCTAGAGGTTATTTAGTAGATTTTAATTTATGTGGAAATTCTTAAAGGATGTATTCTTATTTATCTTGACTTAGATTTTAGTTGCAACAATAAATAAATTGTTTTTCATCTCCAGATATGAATAACTCTATTTGATCCGATCACATAATTGCATAATAAGCAACACACCCCACCTGGGCGTGCATAAAATAATATTGTAAATTAAAATTGTGTATTGATACTGCCACACCTTTGGTATATGATTAAAGAATTTTTGCAATCTGTAAACATTCCAAATATGAAGAAACAACAGCTTGACATTTATCTCAACAGAGCAAAAACAATGATGAATTAAGAAAAAGGGTGTGCACCTAATAACGATATGGTTTTACAAACAAAACACATCTTAATATACTTGCAACCTCGTTTCATCAGCCAATCCTATTCTGTAAAGTGAAACTAGGTATCCAATTCGATAAGTTTTAATCAACTATGTACAGTTTTTTCAACACAGTATAAAAATTTAGATTTAATATTCAATAAAGATTACAATTTACAATTGAGTAAAACACACACATACATTCATTCTTAGATTCTCATTTGAATGTGATGGGTACACTCATTTAGTTATGAAAAGAAGAATATACTATTTTAAAATATATGCTCATATAGGCGAAAAAAGCACTACTAAAACAAAATGAAAGTGTCATAGGCTCCTGAGGTAGATCTTACCTCTAAGATAGCTTCATTGGTTCATTGTTTGTACAATCGGAATCAAAATAAGTTATTAACAATGATGTTTCCTGGTACTGATGCAAAGCATCAAAGGTCAACGTCGAGATTCTCTTCAAGAAGCGAACATTTTACTTAACAACTACCGACCATAAAATCAACAACACTTTGCTTTTTTTATATTTATTAAAAATAAAATAACATCAAATGTTCATATCTTGAAATAATATTCAGTCACGATTTGTCGTTGGACGCATGACAAAAAATCGGAATACAAAGAAAGCGCATGACATTTAACTTGTACGTACTTCGTCGAAACAAATGCAGCTGTCGAATTACTAATAACCAAAACTCAGTGCATGAAAGCGGCACACTTTACTTGTTCTTATAACAACATGGCATAATCCATAGAAATCAAGGAACGATTACATATAGACGCTTTGCACCTATGCGACGGCAATAGTCGGTAATAGAACAACACTACAACAAAGGTGTCTGTGGTGTCTGTGGCAGAGTGGAGCTTCAACGCCATTGACTTCCTACCCTCTCAATATCGTCAGTTAACATAAATTTTGATGTCATTCATGCGGTGCAAAAACAAATACAAATATGTTTTTCACTTTTATTATTTTGTTTTCCAGAACAAGAATGAACACTGGAATTAAAAGACATACATGTATATCAGACGCAGGAAAAGAACCATAAATAATCTAAGAGGAAAGGACATAAACGTCATAGTTTATCATTGAATGCAGCATCCATAAGCTTTCAGACAAAACTGAAATTAATTTCCTACAGCCAACTGCCTATTAAGTTAATGGGATTTGCAATAACGTGTTTTTTAAGAATTTCGCCAACGTACCAAACCTAATGTCGCAATTGAAAACACCAAACGTTGTGGTCGCGTTATGCTTTGTTGTGCTATTTCTACAAATGGGCGTCTTTATGACATTTTTATATCTTTTGTTGGCAGATCGATCAATAGGCTGACATTCTGGTATTTTAGTAACATCTGAATTAAATATTCCCTTTAAGTGTCAATCCTCACAAGGTTAAAATTATCCCTTGAAGATATTCCGAATAGGAAGCAGGTGTCTTTTGCTGCTTTAATACGTAATGTTGATTGAAAATTCTAACAATCGACTTTAAGATTACAAAGCAGTCGGATCTTTTTCATGAAACGACGTATTTGAAAAAGCTGCAATACTGCCAAAGGTTAGATCCCTGGGTGTTTACATTTGTCAAAACATTCGGACATTAGTACAACCCATTTAAAAACCTCTGTAATGTTTTAATGTGTCGATGCCGTTTGCAATACATTTACCACATATTCAGGAATGCATTTTGCGAATTCTTTACCTTTTTTACATTTGCTTTTCTTACTTTTTTCATTTGTATTCTAAAGTTAAATATTTAAAGCCTATTAATGTATTAATCATTTTCAGTTTACAAATGTTTTTTAGCTTCAAGGTTTAATTTAAAATATCCCTTGTTATGTTGACACAAATCCGAGGAATAAGTGCAAATATAAAGGCAATCTGATACAGTGTAGCTTTTATCGCTTTTGCTTTAGTTAGTGAGAATGCGCACATGTTTATTCTGGACTTGCATACATATGAAGTAAAATGTAAGGTAATATAAACTGAATACTGTATTTTAAAAAGGAAATACATCGGCACCTTGGATGTAAAATAATCCGTAATACTGGACGTGCGTATAACAATATGTCTCAATGTCAGAAATATCAGTCTTAAAATGCATGGTACAAAGACAGTGATGCGAAATCTCTTCGTTATAAGATATTCGCTTGATTGTCTGTGGGCAGAGAATATATTTATCTAGGTGAAATTATTTCAGACACATTAGTTATTTAAGAAAAAATCATTTTGTATATATAATATGCTATATATACACACATTTATATATTTAACTCAGATATTATTTCAACCTGTTGTTACACAATAGTTATCCAGAATGCCATGCTTGTCTAGGTAAACACACATACGCACATTACCACTGTACAGTAGGGGTATTTTATTCACACAGGCGTAACGTAAATGACCATTGGGTCAAGTTGGCGGTTAACAATCACTCAAGTAAGCCACGTAAGAGAAACATCCTAGCTTCTAAGGTAAGTTGTGTTTATTTTTTATGCAATTTGATTAGTGTATTCATATTGGTGATATTGCTATGTGTACTCTATGATTAATTATTGTGTTGATAGGTAGGGAATAAATAAAAAAAAATGTATTTTTATAAAACGACAAGAAAATGCCTTAACATAAACATTGAACTGTGCACTGAAGGAACAATACGTTGAAAGGACAATTCTTTAGTAGTTAATTCAAGATAGATATAAGATGATTATAAGTACGTGAATTGACTGTACACTGGAGACATTGTGTTCGTGAATTGATATGTATTATATGTAGAAAATAATATTTATCATTGAAAGGTAATATGTGTTTCTATAGTTAACAATATGATACTTCATGTATTTATAAAAGAAAGGCTTGGTTTGTATAATGAATTACTGATTTGTTTTTGTGTAACAAATGTGAGGGTATGATTTAATACGTGATGATTACAAAAAAACTTGGTTAATGTTTTCATAATCTTGTATACAGGTATTTTTGTTGCTTTATACAATAATGCTTTAATTATTGTAAATTAATTTAGGTAAATTATTGTAAATTTAATTTAGGTACATAAAGAAAGAGAAAAAAGAGATGTTGTGTATATAGAAGAACCGACCTTCAGACAATTTCGTGACACCTGTATAAGCTACACCCTCGGTGCATTTTACATTTTTCTCAGTGTTTAAACCCAATGGCAGAGTTGTTCTTTGTACACAAAGATGGGTAAAGTAGAAGAGTAATCATAGAATATGTTGTTGTTTTTTACAATGAGATTGATGATAATGTTTTTTATCAATTTTGCAAATATCTATTTTCGTTAGACTTCCATGTATTCGGCGCCGTATGACCTATCTAGTGTCGATGTTCCGTTAAACCCCAAATACAAATACAATTGTGACACTAGTATAACCTTGCCAACAATAAAACCAATGATCATGTATATTGTATCGTAAATGCTAATTCTAAAAAAACAACTGCGAGTGAGGATAAATAGAGGCTCTGACACGAGTTGGGATTTAATACCATCATGTATTAAAAGTGTTCATGAAAAGTAATAGTAAGCGATACCGATGTGAGATAATGTGCGTTATAATGACGCCGATGACGATGTCAATCAAAAAGCAGTATAATATCAGGGCAATATAACAGAATATGTAATAGATGTATTGAATAAATATCAAGGATAATCATCAGATAAAATGTAATTGTACACACTGTGAAAGAAATATATGTATAGACAGCTGACCATACAACCATGAGCTGTCATGCTCATGCGATAACCATGGTTTATGTCGTGTTTTATTGAATATTCGAGCACTCATTTGTTGTCAGGAACAATAAATGTCCTTTTCTTCAATTAATATAATGATTTTTGTACTGAAAAGACTCACCGCTAATATACAATACATATACAATATTTAGTGTAACGTTGAACGCATGTTTGATATTTCTGTTTGCGATGTGTTTTACACATGTCATCACACACTTAAGTGAGAAAAACACACGAGTAAAAGTTTGTTTAGGTCAATGCAATATAATAGGTCTATGCAGACTTCGCTTACGTGCTAAGAAGGAAAAACATTCTATTTAAAAGAAATGTACGAAAGCTTTGGGTATCTTCTCCGACAATGTTGATTTTTTTCAGCTACACAAATGTTACCAAAACACCCGATATATTCAGTCAACGATCAAGTATTGCTGAGATCGATAAACAAGCCAGTACAAGAGTTCACGACTGGGTGGCCGCAAGGGCTTCACACAATGCGTTCCACTAATTCCATGAATCAATGCGGGGAAACTACGGATTGGCATAATATCAAACTCAAAACTTACATTTTTGGAAAATAAAACAACTGTTTATGATAATAATTAAACATCAGCTAATAATAGATATGAGGTATGCGAGGTATGTTTGAGTTATTGATATTAAAAAGGCCTTTACTGCTCGAAGACGGTGGCTTTCAATTAGATAATAGAGTTTGAAAAGGCCTATTTTCGGAAGTTAGAAACCTACTACAGAAGGTGACAGAAGATCATAGAATTACACACAGAATAACATTTAATTTTAGATGATATAATATATTACGAGACTTTACTAATAAATGATTTATATTTACATTTCTTTCATATAAACGGATTTTCTTGTGCTCTAATGTCGAAATGCACATTTCCTGTAAACAGAACCGTTGTATCGGTCGCGAAACCAAATGCTGAGATTAAATCAGGAAACTATATCAATACAGTAGGACTGCCTAAGATGGGACAAAGAGCTCAAACTTATAAGCAAGACCCTTGTCATTGCCGGTTTTCTTGTTCAGCTTTATTAGGTGGCACACAATACATTGTATGTTTTTACAGTACTGAAAATCATGAAATTGACAAACGGAACGGAGTGGAAATGGAAATGAAACGTTTTTCGTTTCCTGTTGAAACGGAAACGAAATGCTATCGCAATAGAAATGCAACAGAGCGCTACAAACGCTTGAAACGGTGTAAACGGTATAAACGCTATAACCGGAGCGCTTGGAACGCTAGAAACGGTAGAAACGTAAAAATCGGAATGCTAGTAACGGAAGAGTTATTTTTACTACCGCTTCAAACGTTTCTAGGTCACCCGATTTTTTATAGTAACATTCCAACAGTTTCTTTGTACGAAATAAATTTAAACGAACACAATAACTGGCTTCAATTTATCAACATAAACGTGCTACTATGTGTTATCTGCAAAAAGAAATAACAAAAAAAATCTTTATTATTATCAAAAAATCGTATTAATCAAACTCGTACATTACAGTTCCGAATCCGCACAAGTTGTCCAAGTCATCGTGTACATGTATTTGTATACATAACAAAGATAAAAAAACTTAAGTCATTATCCAACAGTTAAACGTACCTAAAATACACCGTCTAATTATTTGGTACATTACACGTCATCGTTGTATTGTATATTCGATTTTTAATAAAATGTATAACATTTTTCTTTAAAGCATACGATAGCATCACCGTTTCCGACAAAGTATGTTTAACAGAACATATCATAATTATGATGATTTATTAATAGGTATATAACTCGGTAGCAGATTATGACATTGTTAAATGTTCTGAAAGTAAAAAAACACAATTCTACTTCGGAAAATGAACATTTATATTACCTCATATAAATATTCTGAATAAGTGCTTATATTATCGAAATGTGGAAATAGTTTAAGTCATAGAAACATTGAAATAGGCATGGTTTAATGGTTACATCTAATAAATGAAAACCAATATAAGAGTTTTTATACACTATATGACTTGATAAAGAATCTCCCTACTTTTCAAACAATAAGGCTTTAAAGTCTAAAACATTATAATTATTGTAAATGTGCTAATTGTTAGAGATAATAAGTAACTGACTATGAGTGCTACAATTTACAACACTGTATTGTGTCTACTAATTAAAACAGGTTTTAATTATCCAAAATTCTATACATTTTATACCTACCATAGATAAGATTCTCTGATTGCGCTATCTTGTTGTGCATGCACGCTATATGTAGGCTACATGTATATTGAAACCCTGGCTATCACACTGAGCGCACCGATCATGACATATCTGGTAGGTATGTGACATTTAGTTATTTATCCTTTAATATGTTTATTGTAATACTTGACATACTTAATTGATTACAAACGGCCGTCTGGCCCATCTGTACAGAATGAAATAATTGACAATGGTACTTAGCATCTATTCAATGGCGATATATCCACCCGATTTTTATCACGTAGAAAACATTGAAAGATAGGATGGAAAGAAACAGAAAAAAACACATAATAAAAACAAATCACTTACATGAACAATACTTAAGAGGATAAATGAAAGATATACTAAAATACTATCAACTTACTTGTACGTTGAGTATTCATATTTTAGTAAACATATTTATTTACATTTTTATCTTTTCACATAAAGCACCCAGTAATACATACTTAAACTTCACAGTAGTATTTCAATAACACTGATCGTCTCATAATTTATTTATAAACATGCATTATTTGTTATTGCCCGACCACCCACACCTCGCCCACCCAATGGCATTATGTTTTCTACTTCTGACCATACAGACATATTAGCGTTTCATTGTAGCTAAGCGAAAGAATGAACTTGTGACGGCCGACCCACTTGACGTAATTTTCTTCCGTTTCTGACATTAAACACCTTGGGAACTATCTCCGCCATCTTTGTTTTCAACACTGTTTTAACTGATACAGAAAAGTCCATATATTCGGTACTTTTGTCATTCTCCAAAATCAATCTTTAATGGCCAAAATAATACAATAACCAATAAAACAGTTCTATGCAAGCAATAATTTGGAGTCCAAAACAGAAATAAAAAAGAAATAAACTCCCACAGCAAAACACGCCCTCACCGTTCGAACCAAAACCGGATATATCTATTATGTAACACACATTATTGTCTTTATATAAGACTGTACGCATGTATATATAAATCAGACTGTGAACATGTTGAGGTGGAACCTCCCACATTTCAAATTAAGAAGTATGTTAATTCATGTAAGATGACTACAGTATTTTTAATGATATTTACACAACACATTTCATCTATAATTTCAACATGTTTTACCTCGTGTACGTTCTCCTGTTTTGTTGTTGTTGTTGTTGTTGTTGTTGTTGTTTTATAATCATGCATTCGTCCTCTGAATCATCACTTTTGTTTCCTTGTTTACATAATTTCTTCTGTACATGTATGCACCTTCTTCATTTCCATATGTCCCTTATAGTAAATAAGGGCGACTTAAGTTTACAGCGACAGGGATTCCATTAAATTTTGCGTGAAAAATATGATTTATCTACCCCTACATTTTGCTCTTTAATTGAGAATTATCTTTCGGCAAACGCACACCGGTTACTTCCGGGCGGTAAATTCAGGCGAATCCGACGCCCACATTACTCGGTTCACTGATGCGAAGTATAAAAAGACTGACGTCATGAGCAATACAACGAAATAGAAAGGCAAGAGGAACGCGCGTTATCGTTGTGTTAAGGCAACTTCTGTGTTAAATGATTAGTGGGGTGAGACTTTCCTGACATCGATTTCTTGTTTATGCCGCGAAAGTCCGCAGCAAAAAAAAAAAAAAAAAAAAAAAAAAAAAAAAAAAAAATTCTGTCTAAGCATACCTAGGTATTATGATCTGGATTGATTCTCACATTTGCAATGGGAATGGATGACATTACTTTGCTTCTTGCGTACACAAAGTTTTCTATGCTGTGTACATGTTGATTTACAGCTGTTTCGCTACTTCGTGTAACAACGCGTGTGTATAGTCTATAGTCGGCATTTTATTTGTCGATTTATTCTTGTTAATTTTACGTAGGCATAAGATTCGCTAAAACTGCACTATGACAATTTCTCGCATTAACCAAAATCACGGCATAGCTCTCAAGTCGCCGCATTTTCTTTGATCCTTCTGCCCAATTAAGACAATCTTTGCTTTCACGAGAAAATCATCTTGTCCTGTACCTGTTGTGTTTTTCTTTAATTGTTGTCTAATATTTTTTAAGCTAAGAGAGTATTATCCTGTCAATCACGAACATTCCTGTCTCTCACAAACTGTTAAAGGACATGCATGGATTACGTCAAAGACAAATAGGATTATCGAGTTGTTTTGAATCACAGTTAGGATTATTTAAGAGTGAATTACAAACTGATAGTCAAGGAGGTAAGATAAAAAAATATTTCGAAGCTCCAAAATCATGGAGAAGGATACAAAAGAAAACAATAAAATTATTTTCTCTCTGAAAACACTACTTACGTCTGCATTATACTGTCACTTTCGAACCCTGTATTGATAGTTCATACTTCTAACAAGACCAGTTAGCAATCAATAAACAAATTGATAATCACACACACACACACACGCACGCACGCACGCATACACGCGCGCGCGAACACACACACCCACAAACCATGAGTCAATTAACACCTTTAATTGTATCGTATGAGATTGGATTTGTTTCCAATTTGATTTATTGAGGAATCAAAATTTAAGACATTTAATTAATATGAGTTTCTTTTTAGTTTTAAATAGTTTTTTTAACTCTTTAAGTTGCCATGTTTTCTTCACAAGAAATAATATGATTTTTACCGAAATATTTTATAAACACTCATTTTATATGGCAAATTGTATGCTTTGTGACCTTGGTTAATCAAATAATGTTTGCTACTATGTTTGCGGTTAAATTGTAGTTGTCTAGTTGGTAGATATACCCACGCTACTGTAGTAACATGTACCAAAACTCACCGTAGTTGGCATTGAATTATGTGTTGTGGTTGTATTTTTCTGAATAAAAATATATAAAAGGAAAAGAGATAAACTTTACATATTTAATTGATAAGTGACGTTAAAATCAAAAAGCGAAACCCTAAATATACCGGCAGATTAGCAATTGACTTTATAGTTATGTACTTGTTTAACATAATGATAACCAATAAAACCTATTTCAAAGGAGTACGTCAATTAACAACAGTCAGACTTTAGACTTAGAGACATTTTTTTTCGTGTTTGTCTGTGTGTGTCTGTGTGTGTGTGTGTGTGCGTGTGTGTGTGTGTGTGTGTGTGCGTGCGTGCGTGCGTGCGTGTGTGTGTGTGTGTGTGTGTGTGTGTGTGTGTGTGTGCGTGCGTGTGTGTGTATGTGTGTGTGCGCGCGCGCGTGTGTGTGTGTGTGAGAGAGAGAGAGAGAAAGAGAGAGAGAGAGAGAGAGAGTGTGTGTGTAGACATGCACATAATTGCATATAACATGTATATTCTGATCGTTTAACAAACTTATTTACTAAACATTAATAATTGTTCAAGAAGAGTAAACACTAACAACACATATTTCTTTATATTTAATTGCTAAAAACGGCCATGGTTGTAAACTGACAACAAAGACAATTCTTATCATCCTGGGCCTAGGTGGCCAAATATTGGGTGCGAACTCTCTGGGTAGCGAAACATCTGTCATTTGACATCTTTATCGTCATAATATGACTTTGCCCTTCTTTGTTCCTACCTTATACACACACAGTAATTTGTTCATGTCACCATCACTAAACGGTCGCAACGAAAACAAATCATCAGTTCAATTTGCGCTATTACTCTGTCAAGATGCACAGAAGTGTCCGATTTTGAAATATTTTACACACCTTTAGCTCGCAGAACAAATTTCGCCTTTATCTGTCACTTATAAGGTGTGAAAACGCAAGAAGTTTTTTAATTTGACTACTGAAAGCTGATCTTTCATCAAATCACTGATAAACTTAGAATGTTCGTCCATTCGTCCGCCATCTTGCCAAAAATGTACTGCCCAGAGCCGAATCGGTCCGAATGTTCGACATTTATTAAAGGGAGGTAACTTACTCTTCGGAAAGCTCTATACTAAATTCCAACGCTAGTGACAAAGTGCAAAAATAAGGTAACCATAGCAAAAGCACTATAAACCTAAAACAATGTTTAAGCCATGTGGTAAAATTATATTCCGTAATTTAGCGACGCACATCTTCATATACGATGATAATTTATTTTAAAACTTGACCCTGCAAAAAGGTTAGTGATAGAGTATCAAGTAGAATGAATGTCTGTTTATCAAAATCATCCCGTATCTCAAATGACCCTATACAGAGAACTACGTATGTCTTAAAACCAGGCACGATGCTTTTACATGTACTGAATGTCTTTTTGATGCCGAAACATCTAAATCACAGATCACAAAGATGATACTTCTTGGAAATAATATCTGCAATTCACGTTTAATTATAATTACAATTATTTAAATCCCATAATAAAGCACAATCTTTATTTGAAAATATTGCCGATTTTATTGGGGTCATAGGACTGTTGCATGATTCAATTAGTACTATTTCATCCACACAAACCGTAGGACCGATATATATTATGGAGTGGCCATTTTGTTTTATCAGACGTTAATTTGCCCCATTGACACAAATTCTCGAGCCTACATACCTGATATTTTCTCTGTAACATGAATCGTATTTTAAACACAAATTTGAAATTTATACAGATTGACATTTTTTCATAATTTACATGCAAGTCATATCATCAATTTAAGCTCCTGATGCGGGTGCTTGCGGTTAGTTAGCCTACTTTGAGGGGGTATATTTATTTACTCTGATAGTAAACAAAAAACTTCAGGAATGCTAAATTCGCGCTCTCCACAAACAAGGTTCAAACACCCAAGTCGATCCGATTGCTTTTTGAACGTTCCAAGGAGTATACTGTCGTTCTTTTCTTTCTTTAGTGTGTAAAGTTACGACCTGTGTTTTACATTTAATCTGTTTGCCTTTATTAAGAGAGTTCAATTTGTATATCTGTAGTCATTATTGTTCAACGTTTTCGTATCGTCCTATTTAAATTCATACAAAATATGACAACATAAAAATGATTTACATTTTTAATAAAAATATCGTCAAAGGATGTTCTGCAATGGTAATTTATTTGACAAAAGAAATCGTGTCATCAAAGCGATCTCTGAATTTTCAAAGTTAATCTATCATCAGGTTGAAATACAAAATTGATTGTTCGGCGTGAAAAGTAATATATATCGCGGAATATTTTTCACATAACAGGTAGTCAAATATATGATTGATGATTTTAAAATATAAAACTGTTTCAATGCTGGACTAATCAGTAAAATAGATAAAACACATTCTGCCAATTTTCATGTTAAAATATAATTAACCAGTAAACAAAGTTTAAAATACCCTTTTTTCTAAAAATATCGTTAAAGGATGTTCTGCAATGGTAATTTATTTGACAAAAGAAATCGTGTCATCAAAGCGATCTCTGAATTTCCAAAGTTAATCTACCATCAGGTTGAAATAAAAAATTGATTGTTCGGCGTGAAAAGTAATTTATATTTTAAAATCATCATTTGCAAACACCAATCATATATTTGACTGTTATGTGATAAATATTCCGCGATATATAACTGTTTCAATGCTGGCTTAATCAGTAAAATAGATAAAACACATTTTGCCAATTTCCATGTTAAAATATAATTAACCTGTAAACAAAGTTTAAAAAATTATCAAACTTTTTTTCATGCCGTTGAGAGCATTACCAATATTATGTTCTGCTTGCATTAATTTTTAAATTGTACTTCATACTATAAATAAAATACAAATACACCCTTAGACCAAGGTAAAAATATGAAAATGTTTAATGTAAAAAACCTTAATCATTAGAAGAGTTACTAGGATATCGGGTGCAGATGGATTTCTAATTATGAAGAGTCCTAGTACATAGTTGATACAGAAAACAATTGATTAATATTGTTTTCTATTATTGTATAGTTCATATGTGTATTATTCAGGAAGATATGTTAACATTTACCATCTTAAAAGCTAGATTCCTAATGATATTTTACCAATTAATAATTGTTACCCTTACGTGTACATGATTTGAAAAAGAAATAGGCTTACCATACCATAATAAAACGTTTTTATACAAAGGATTTCAATCAGTTAGAAGTCGAGTATGCCAGGAAACTTTTTTTATAAATATGTTGTATTATTAAACCCATTTTAAAAATAATTTGTTGTTAGACCTTTAAAAATACTATTTCTACAAATCATTTGGTACAAGTAGTAATACAATCATCAATTTCAAAGAATTTTACTTTTATTACATCTTTCTTATTCTTGTTACTCTACGATTAGGGTTAAGAATGCACTTTATTGAAGTAGCATAGTAGTGTATTTTTTTAAGGATCAGCTGACACCATAATTGCATTCCATTTTGGTTAGTTTCTTTCCGACAACATAACGTTTTCGCAAATATGTGTTAATGTTTCACAAAAAAATATAGACATTGTCATAAATGCCATTCAAGTCAATTTATTTACTTTCGAACGAAAAGATGCATGAACTCTTTCTACAAGATAAAGACACGTTCATGTTAAACTATTTCAAAATATCCAATATCTTTCAAATTTGTTAACTTTGACATTTCATAGCTCGCTTTCCTCAAGCAAACTTAAATCTGGTTAAAAGACCAAGCAAAGCAGTTATAATATGACGTCATTTTATTCCACCTAATATCTTAAATTTTGAAACATTCGATAAATGAGCATTGTCATGCCAAGCTTTTATTACTAATTCACATATTTCAGCTGAAGTTAACATTGACATCATTTGTTAAAACGATGGTTTGTGTTAACTGCAATGTTACAGTTATGGAAATGTTATCCCATGAGTACGTTTAATGCGATTTCATTTAAATGGGACGTATGGTGTTGCAAGCACTTTGATTATAATTGACGTAATATTACCTGACATATAACAAAAATTGAATTTAATTATATATGTCGTATTTTGATTCGTCTTTAAAACGCGTATACAAATAAGACAAAGAAGCAATAAATATAAATCTAATGGATTATTCATTTTAAATCATTGTCATTTCATTAAAGACGGTTAATACATTTTCAAACTATAATAATCAGGATTTACTGGTAAAATATAGTGTCACGACATGAGGAATTGTTTAACAAACATTTTACGTCTCGGTAATAGCTTTCTGACAGACGCATTTGTAATTTTAAACTGTTCAGATTTGAAGTCTCCAATGGCGGCCATATTACCTGTTGCATAACGTTCCTTAAAGTTTAAATATTAGTTTTACATTATTTGACGGAGACACGTTATATTAACTCGTTAATTAGCGATGTTAATGTTTAACAATTCAAAGTTAAATACATATTTTTGCCCCTATCATTACATCAAGGCCAGTCAACAAGATCAGAAAGTAATGTCAGATAGCTACATGCAGTGGGTAATATACTTGATGTAAAGGGCTCTGATGATTTTATTCTAACTATCATTATGCCAAAAACAAGCAAACATGTATATTGTTATATCATAAACTTGTAAACTGTTTCTTCCGTTAATTAATAGATTTTCTATAATGCGGTTTATATTGCGGTTTAAGTAAGGGTTTATATAATGTATATAGACACTTTTTTTTAATAATGATCACGATCGATCGCACACATTCAAGTCGTTTAAGGTTACCACTTTACTAAAAGCAACTTCGTTTGTCCAATGCTTATTGTTACTAGTTCCATCTCATAATGACTAAGAATAGTTAAATGGGCACGTATTCTTCAAATTATCTGGACGCAGATTTCGACAATGACCAGTCTACCTTATCATACTTCCAGTATGCATAGATATTATAAAATGTTTTTCAAGTTACTGTTACATAATGTAAATCATCAAATACTTTAGTTACTCTGATTTCCGTGTATGTAGTGTATTTAAAATTAATATTGAACTGGCAATTTTATTAGGCATGTTAAGAGAACACATAAGTAAATTCATTATATAGTTCCAACCTTTTTTGATACCGCTAATATAACACATCATATTTTAACTTAGCCTATGTTTATTGTTAAATCGAGTATATGTATTGACAATGCGTATCGTTAAGCACAAATGTAATGAACTGGAAATAAAAATACAATAAAACCTTAGGCAGGTGTCTTCCAATTATACCAGGACCAAAACGGATATCTAACAAACTGTTACTTGATAAATTTATTTTTTATAGCTGTTACACCTGCATCGCATCTACATGGCATGGCACCAGATATGTTCAGACAGATGGGCCATGTGTTCTTTCTTTACGTGGTGGCCGGACATCAAATGCCCCTTCCGATAGATATTTTATTCTGCCGTGTAGGTGCTGAGCACTCATTGTATTTATGTCCGCTTGTTTGCAAGCAATGTATACAATACCTCCTTTTCACCGGTTCTGTAAATAAAACTAGCAAAGACGATTGCCCCGTTTACATATGCCGGTAAACTTTTACCCATGAATACATTCTTGTCATAAATAAGCCATGTACCGTTATATCAATTTCTCATAGAATTCTAAAATATCAGGACTTTTTTAATATTTGGTAAACTCGTTTGTAAAATCGGAAAGCTTCATGTAGTAATTCGCCAAAAGAAATATGGAAACGAAAGTACGAGAAGGGATGGAAACACACCGAAATACTATAATTAATGCTGATGATTGTATACCTTGAAAGCACAAAGTATTAATTAATTTTGGGTCTTTCAGTTTGTATTTTTACAAGAACTTCACAAACTGCTAGCACCGAATACTACAGTGCCATCGGCGCTTTGATTTCAGAAGCTATTTAAGGTATATGTCTTGCCGAATATTCATGTCATTTTATGTTTCGTGTAATTTGCATATTACTAATGTATTTGCCATTGTTTTAAGCCAAAGACGTGTTTTCTGTACTAACTTTACATTTAACTTTATGACTGTACATCGCTATTAAATATGAATCGTCATAGAAACAGGCGTCTAGTAAAATAAACCAGCGTCGGTATTCAGATAGCTTCTCAGCTATTGAACACCAAAGGATTAAACGTGTTTAAAATATGTTCAAGGAAGTGAATATATATGAAGATCATGATGTGTTGAACTGTGAAGATGTCTTAGTTGGTATGATATTTGTTGACATGTTTTCTCCCAAAATCACCCAATACAGCTACGTTCCAGCAATAAAAATAACATTATTACAAGCATGTAAGGAAGAAAACTAAAGCACAAACTTTACTTGATTAAAAGTCTTTTCAATCCATGTTGTAGATAAACCAAACTGACACATTTGAAAGCTTCTCTCTTGAACTGGTTAGCTACCGTTGAATACTCTCATTTTATACATAAAACATTGACATTAAATATTCTTTCGAACGAATTTCTGGAGTGCACTTATGTACGGATAAGCTGACTGTCAAAATAATTTGCATTTGTTTTCTAAGTAACACATTTTGTACTTTGTAGCCGTTTAACTGTAGTAGAGAAAAGAGTCCATGTTTTTTAATTTATTATATATATATTTAAGAACTACAGTGCGGCGACAGAACCAAAGACATTTAGCAATGTCGAGCGATTTTCGTGAAGGAATGCATCAAACATAGGTCCTGGTAAACCCACCGAGGCACCACACGTCAGTTGGAAGCATTTCCCTGTATGAAGTTCTCCACCCAAACTGGAACAGGAACACTTGCGGTGAGAAGTGTGTGACATGAGACAAGTCCCGGATACGGGACTTTCCAGTCTCTAGATAAAAAAGGAGTTAATACAGATGTAAACTCCCTTCTCCCACAACTTCTACTTTTCTACCTCTTCTCTTTTCATTTTACTTTTTCTCCTCCTTTTTTATCTTTCTTCACAGCAGCAAAAACAACATCAACAACTACATGTACTTCTACTACTATTATACTCGAACTCTGTATTATCGACGTATCTCTATTACCGACGTATTCCGAATATTTCAACATGCAAATCAACACAGAATGGCTTTGACCTTGATTTCTTGATTTCTAAAGATTAGTTGATTTAATGGTTAATTGGTTTAGAGGTTAGATGTCCTTTACAAATTCAAAGTTTATAAGTTGACATTGTAATGCATACACATCATTGATAAGTCAAACAACTACGACGATAATACAGCGGTCCATGCTACATTTACTACTACTGCTACTACTACTACTACAACTACTACTACTACTACTTCTACTACAACAACTACTACTACTACATTCACCTCTACTACTACTACTACTACTACTATTACTACTTCTACTACTACAACTACTGCTCTTCTTCCTTCAATTTATTTATTCATATATTTATTTGGGTTTTACGGCACACCGACACTAACAGGTCATACGGCGCCGAATGCAAAGAAGTCTAATATGAAAAGAGAAACATCAGGTAAAAACTAAACTATTTTAGTAAAATAAAGAAAAAAAAGAAAAAATCTATCAGGTTAAAAGAATGTGAACTACAATCGAAAATATGTGAATATATTAAACGCTTTGAAAATGTTTATCGGCTGGATAATAAACAGTTTAAAAAATTATAACTTATTAGGAATAATAATCTCGTTCAAGAAGCAAACAAGTTTAGAATCCGACACTGTCCTGAACAGATCGTGCATGTTATTGACATTAACATACTTAGACCGAATGTGGTGTGTGTCGATACACTGTAATAAAATATGGTTGACTGCCAAAGGTTCCTGACATAAGGACCACATACAGGTTGAACTTCTTTTTTAAAAGATATGAATGAGTTAATCTAGTATGTCCAATGCAACAGCTGGTAAGAGCTACGTCTTCCCGTCTACATTCTATGCAAGCAGAGACATTGGCACCGACGTCTGACTTATTCCGTGTAATTTGTTACAAACAATACTGTCCCAACTTGTTTGCCACTTGGTTGAAATATATCGGTTAGTAAGTGATTTTAAATCAGTGTGTGGGATGCAAAGATCTATCTCAGTGAGGGCTGAGGCAATTTTGCACTCTTATCTGCATCCTCGTTTCCTCGGATGCCTACATGACTAGGAAGCCAATAGAAGGAAGATTTCGTTAGTGTCCTATAAACATTGAAGTTGGACAAGAACAATGCTTACATGTGGATTTGAATAATTCAGTGAATTTTTGCTCTGCAATACAGATAATGAGTCTGAAAATATAACATATTTTTCACCAGAATGTTCTGAAATGAAATCAAGGCCTAGAATTTCAGTGGTGAAGATAGACGAGTTGTCTCACTACCTCTACAACCACCACCACTACCACTGCTATGACTATTAAAATTTACTACTCTATTATCAATTTGTCAAAACAATATGTTCAAAATATCTTCTCTTCAACATAAAACAAGGAGTTACAATTAACAGATTTTAGTTTAAATAATTTAAATTAAATGGAGCCGCAATCCTAGCAAAAACCAAAAAAGTAAATAAATGCTTATTACGTGAAAAAAAGATACCTGGTTGTTTTTGACGTTACTTGTATCATCCTAACAAAATCTACGCACGTCTTAACAAGTCAAAAATCGAATCCGCACCGCTTTCTTAGCGCCGCCATGGTAGTATGCCACAAGACCCGGGCGTCACTAATGTCAGGTATGTCGCTTAACTATTTTGTCCACCCGCATTTCTTTTTAAAAGTACGAGAAACACGAGTCGCTATAGATTTGAGTACACTAAGTATAGTTTAGGTTGTGATTGACCACGCGATAAAGTCTATAGAAGGAATATTTAACACATGGCATTTTTTTTTCTAAAGCCCGGCAGTTAGGCCTACGACAAGGAGTGCCCGACATATTACGCGTGCTATGTGTATGGGACATTGTGACAAAGTGTAATATTCAAAGAAGTGTGATTCAAGAGTATCAAACTATTATTCAATTTAAGAACAAGCTGTTGAAGAAAATATTAAACTATCAATGAGGAGCAGTTATTGCCAAATTGTGTATCTTTCAGATTAGTCTACGAACTTCCAGCAAATCTCCCGTATTCATCCATACAACATAAACAACACATACAGTACACGTTGTTCACTGTATACACGTGTTTTATGGAATCGATCATACACTATTTCTTAGTATAGACAGGTAATACTAGCCACTTGCCACATTGGCCAACTAAGGAGAAGCGTGTTTGTTAATTGTTGCGCAACAATCCCACGCTTCTTACGGTACACATATAGATAGAGTCGCAATGTTCAGAGACTAGCGACACATGGGTTCTAACAAACAAACAAACCACGTGGGACATAACGAAAATATCACGTTACAAGTGAGTAAAATGCAGCACAGTTTAAATCTCCTTGTTTTTTTTTTGTTGTTGTTTTTGTTTTTGTTTTGTGTTGCTTGTTTTTGTTTGTTTGTTCGTTTTCATGAATTTTAAGTAATAATTCGCTTTCTTTTATCTTTCACATCACATTGTTTGAAATATTAATTGGCATCGATTGAAACGACTAACATGTCAACGTTGCGGTTCCCTTTAATAGAGTGATTATATTGAAGAGCTCAAATTAAAAAAAAATGGATTTTTCTGACATTCCAACTAACAACAAAAAGACACTTCATTTCTTAAGCATGGCTCCTCTATCGAATGAGATATTTAGCCACCTGATATATAGTGCTTGCTAAACCTCTTATTCAATCTTATCGATCTGCGAGAGCCTTTTAAAATATATGATACCTATTTTGAATTTATTTGCGAGAGAATGTCTCTCATCCTTTATTTACTACAAATATATTTCCAAAGAATGATATAAAAATTTATATTTTCTGTTATCTCCACTATTTTACATCTGAGCCACAGCTGTGGTATCGCCTTGATTTATTCTTTACAACAATAGATGGTAAAGGGATAGTATGTTTACAATACTTAATCCAGACAACAAGTTATTTAGTGACAAAAAAGTGAAGTTACATGTATATGTATCAGTGTGCAAAATGTTTATCCTACCATTAATTGTGAAAGATAGTGGAGCTTTGCAGGGGAGTATAATATATATTCTCTTTATAGCATTATCCCTCCTTCTTGAACAAAATCAGCGCAACAACCAGACAAATAGGAAAACATCAGAAAAACTTATTTCTTGTAAAAATATGAAGTTTAGCCAAACTTGAATTTTCCTTATTTTAACGTCACGTCATAATTATAAAAAAAATTCTGGAGTAGCGCTCATTTTCATATATATAAATAGTAGCCGTTTTTGTCTTAACTTTATACACAACATAACAATCAGAAATGGTCCAGCTAGAAGACGACCAGCAAAAAAAATGGATGAATGGATGGATGGATAATTGGTAGACGGACGGAGGGACTGACGGACGAACGGATGGATGAAAAGTTGGATGGATTGATGGATGGATGGGCGGATGGATGATTGGATGGAATGTTATGAATATTTACCGCAATTGTGTTGGTTCGATGAGTTTGTTAAACATTTTTTATGCCACTAGTTGCCCTGATTCACGTTTTATATTACTTTCGTTACTAACAACATCCGAACAAGAGCCCCTTCTTCAACAAGCCGTGTTATAACAGAACTAATATCAAACAGAATAACGGGCTATTGGAATGGCCCATTTTGCGAGAGAATAATCCCATGTCCACATTTTGTTTGTTCAATTTATTACCCTATTTGCCATTTCCTTTAGCAGTATTGACACCTATCCAAGTAAATACATGTACTTAGAAATGAATATCGTTTAAACCTAATGTTATATAACATGATACATGTAGTATTTTCCATAATTGTTACGTGTATTGTCCGTTAATGGACTCAGGACTTTGGTTCCACAATTCCATCTACACATGAACAGTTAATGATCCTGAAAGTTGTGTAATGATTTTACAAACATTTTGATAATTGACTTCGTGCACACACCAATCTAAAAAATTGTAAAAGACATCGTTTTTAAGAAAGTGTACATAAATTACCTAATCATAGATCATACCTTATCAATATCCGACACCCTTAGGAATATATTGTTTGACAGCAGCATTATGTAAGGCCTTTAAACTGCTGAACGCGAACAACATGAGGTTTTGTTTATTTTATAATTGAATGAAAGAATTTCATTTTAGAATATGCTAGGCTTTTTGGACGAGATTATCGGGTTCTCAAACAATAACCTGGATGCTTATTTTCTTTGAAGCTTTGGGACAAAGGTACAAAAAAGTAACCAGATTTCAAGAGTAGGCTAAATTATTTAACATGCATTATTATTTTAAAGATTACAATTTTTTTAGAAGTTAGAATGTATTGATATTTTATTGCATCTGTCATCTGCATGTTAACTGAAACGTTATTATTTTGTATTTATGTTTTAAACTTATTTCAACAAGATTTGGGCCTATACCTACACGATGGGTAAATTATATTAATGGGATGATTTGAACTACAAATTAATGATTTGAGAAACATTTTTATCGTGGCAGAAGAGTTAATTAGTTCGTTTTCCTCATTTTGATCAGCATGTTTTAGATGAGTTGATAGTTTCCATAAATTAAGTTTACTTTCTGAACCAGCAAAAATTTGCATTTAGGATACAGATTTATAGAACTCAAACTAAAGTCTGTAATGCCAACCACGTAGAGCGAATAAATGATATGTTACAAAAGTAACTTGAAACTTTTATTTATACAAAAAAGAAAACGTGCACATCTGTTAATTATTACAAAATTTATTAACCGGTTTTACAACAATAAATAAAGGCAAATACAAAGAGATAAGACATTGGCCTAACAGTGAAGGTTACAGCGAGAGGAGCGCTAAGTCGGCGCTCTGGCCATTGAAAAAAGATAACTGCTGCTCTTTTCGGGAATGTCTATTTCTGGGCCTAGTATCTTCGTTAACATTTTCATTGTAATTGCTCCACATATGTCAATGTTTTAGTTAATTAAAACTTTTGTAAATAGGTGCCATAAAATTATTATGCCAGAAAGGTTATACAATTAAAAGCTAGGCTTTTTCCTAATTTTATGTCTTACCCTGTGTCTGCCAGTAAACAGACTCATCTTGGAAAGGAATGTATAAAAGACAACACATCTCACTGGTCGAGAAAAAGAAAATATGCCTGTTATATCCAAATTCCACCATATTATCATTGAATGTGTCATTATTTACTTGCTTTTATTGACAATCAGCATGTTGTATTTACCCGAAAAGTCAAAATTATACAAACCACATATTAGCGCTTATATAGGGCTAGAACAGGCATCATGTGAAATATTTGGTCGGATTTGGTACTCCGGTAGGATTTGACAAGCGAGTCAAGTGGCAAAGCTCGACATTCTGAAACACTTTATAAGTACTTAACACACAACAAAACTCTATACAGATCTCGGAGAGCAATCATATAATTTATGTTATGAAACATGAAGAAATGTCGTACTATAGGTTCATACGAAAGGAAACACACACACACACACACACACACACACACACACACACACACACACACAAACACACACACACACACACACACACACACACACACACACACACACACACACACTGCTTCATTACTTCAAACAAAGGTAAAGGCATCATATTTGCTGACAGTAAAATAGAATATGTAGATGTTTGGGCTGTGTTTCATTACTACTTCAAACAGATATAAACAGTTAAACGCCATGACATATACCTGATTAGTTCTATCGATTGTTCATGTTGAAGAAATCTCATTATGGTCAACAAAAGCACGTCATTGCCTTTTTTCATACCAAGTGGTCTGCTGAAACAAAGATCAGCAATCAGAGTGCCACAGTGTACAGTTATGTTTGTTCATATCTAAAGGCTATCTATGCCCGGTATTTTATTGTCATTTCCGTGACATAGCGTTGAAAGAATGGGGTCACAAAACGCCCATAGATAAACCTTTCTCTACCAACTCTGCTAGAATCACAAGCGAAAGTGTTTTTCTTCTATGCAGCTGTAACCCTTGCTTGCCATATTGGTAATAATAAATTTTAACTTCTATATTAATTGCTTGCAAATTTTATATTTTATTAACTTTTCATATCACTAAAAATCAGCAGTGAAATGTACACAACTTAATCAGAGGGGTCCACGAGGTCTTTAGTTGATCCGGATCCATCCATCTTGAACAAATCTTATAAATTTGCGCTAAGAAGGCAAAAAGCTTAGCAAATGGTTTTGCAACGATCAAGCGTCAACTACTTAGTAGTAGAATTAATTTTTAAACATTTAATTAAACTCGTAGTTTTATGTTTGATATATAATTTACATTTTTTTATTATTAAAATATGCATTGTTATAAATTGCCATTGTCCATATCAGTATATATACATCATCATCATCATCATCAGATTTTATTTCGGTTTTAATAATGATTATGTACATTAGTTATTTTAAGTTAAGAAATGATAAAATAGCCGTTTATGTACAACATTATCAATTCAAAGACCACACCGATGAAAACGTTAATCATGACATCAAGTCTTAAAACCGTCCTACGACTATTTTTGCTAACAAACCGTTAAATCCCAATTCTTTTAATCCTTGAAATGTGCTCAAAACCGAAGAAGGAAAATCTTAAATTCAAACTCCCGCATGCAAAATATAGACAACTCTGAACAGAATAAATTAAAGAAACATGTTTATCAACCTTTTTACGAGTAAGATATACCATTAAAGGAAATATAGACTAAATGTACATTTGTAGGGTTGTCGATAAGAAATATTAACTAAAACACAGTTTATATCGGTAGATAGGTCTCTACATACTGTGTCTGGCCATTGTTTACATGCGTAGTTTGCAATTATACATCTCCATTTAAATGTAGCGTGTGAGCAGATAGCAACAATAACTTAGGACATGGAGCAGTGTAAAACAAAGGTATATAACGTGTTCAATTTGTCACTGATCCCAGAGACATGCGCTTATTTTAAGTTGCTTTACTCTGATGGAATTGTGTTTATTGTTTATACAAAATCTGGAAATGTGAAGTTGCAGCGCTCCGTATACAGATTTTGGACTCACAGTAGGACCCTTTGCAAAAAAGAAAATATGCCGCACAGGCTGTTCGTCTTAAATAAGCACGTTCTGAAGAATAATAAAAAGAATGCAAAGTGAACAGAAACGTACGTGGACAGGCGTAACATTGAAACAATGTTTCCCAATTTAACATAATTCAATGCGGACATTGTTTACAGAGTTTTCTACACGTCCATTTTATTTGTACGTGGAATTCAGCAAAATGCACCAGAAATAGAGTCAGCATAAACTATTGCGTTTAGCAAACATATAATATGAAGAAAGAGACTATTTTATATTTTTATAACCACACATAAGAATGCGTATATGATTACAAGAATGTCTCAAAACAAAAGATTTAACAAATGAAACTTGAATTATTTTTTGACTTCTTAGGAAGCAATGACAAATACATACTAACAATTACATTAACCTGACGAAGTTAAGGCGCTTATTTCAAAGTTGTTTCGATTGCTATTCGTCGATTGTGTAATATTCCGACTCAGGTTTTGAAATATTTCACATTAAACTTACATACTTAAACCTATTTATGTGCTACTTGAAATTGCAACATGTAATTCCGTCGATCCTTTTTAATGTTAATGATCAATCTTTTAAAAGTCAACTCTAAGTTAAAATTAGATTCAGTATAATAAATAAGGGGGAGATGAGCCATGCTTGTACATATTTGTAACTATCAAGGACGCTTTTTTACAGACTATTTTAGCAATTAAGTTTTAGAAACACTGACGCAATTTGCTCATGGCCGCCATGTAACTTCCGGTATACAAACTGTCGATAAACGCATTGTTCTTTAAAATCGTTAAAATATTGTTAAAAATGCATGCATATGTTTTTTTTTATTATTTAAGTATAATTTTAGTCTATCTGCAATTTTGGAAAGCAAAGATATCACCAATGTTTTGTCAAAGTAAAAAACAACAACAAAAAACAGTTGTGTTACGAAATCATAGACGTTTACCATGTTCTATGAGTAAGACGACACTTATTCGAATTGTCAGCGCCTGATCCTTAGCTATTCACCTGGAACTTTTGCCTCATACGTCACCAAGTGACAGTTTTAGCAGATGACTTAAAAAAAAATAGTACAGAAACGAAGATGTCGATAAGTTTCAAGTGACACGAAGCATACTAGACATTTACGACAAAGACAACGCTGTAAGAAAGGCAAAAACCCGGCTTTTTGTTGGATTCTCAAATGGCAGTCAATCACAAAAGCAAGACTATATATCTGCAATTCTTACATGCATTTTCTATAATTACAGAAGTTCTTATTTTGATGGAATTTCCCCGGCGCGCATGAGTGTATGAGTTTACGTCGAACAACGATGGTCTATAGTTTATTCAGTCAGAAAGATACTTCTTGTTAACATGTGTCTCGTACCGATTACCTTTGTGTGCCGATAGTTTAAAATATGTATTAAGAAAGATTTATGATATTTAACAATATAAACATATATTTTGCGTGGTGCATTTATAGTTTCTGGTTTTTCAGTTTCGTATAAAAACTTATAAAGATTGCCTTTACGACGAAAATGCGATTTGTTCTAGGTTTTATCATTTTGATAATTAGATCCCAGTTATTTGATCAATGTACTTTGCACACAACTTGATAATCACATCTATTTGCATTAACAAAACTGACTCTTATTATAAGCTGTCCTGCAATAGAAACAGTTATCACGCTTTTCCGCTTGTATATGCTAGCTCTAAGAGATGCTTTTGTTAGTAATAATAAAATGGTCATTATACACACTGTGATAGCAATATATATTTTGATGACACCGGTAACAAACAATGGTCTCGACTTTATTGTAGTCGATAACCTATTCATGAGGCATTAATGATTTATTAATGTAGATATATTCACGGACATTCATTTGAAAGCAGTAAGTGGTCTTCTTTTGTGTGTATGCTTGTGTTCAGTATGCTAATTGATCGTGACTATAACAGTGTGAAATTCAATTGAATGTTACTACCAAGAGGCAAATTGCAAATCAAAGTTTCTATTCGGTATGATACACACAATTAGGAGGACACGACACATGTGAGCAGGTGCATGTAGATCAATGAAATGCATTGCCTTGAGTATTTAAGTCTCGATAGTTGACTTAATAATACGTACCTACGGAGAAAAATGCTTAAGTATGCCTTATATTGTTAGCTGTCTATGTAATGTTGTCAAATTTAGAACAGGTACCATAAAACTTCATGGTAATTCTTTCGAAAACTCATTATGCAGAGTGGAATTGAGCTTTAAATATTCGATATTCAATAATAATAATAGTTATTCTCTACTTGACAATATTAACAGGAAATGCAATGCCCTTTTATTCAGATAAATAATTGATATTCCTATAGGAACGAGTAATATACGATGGGTTGTAGACTTGTTTCTTTGATATTGCTTTAAAGGTGATTTTATTAAATTATTCCCGTCAACCCAAATGTTACAGCATAGGATCTTCCAAATCAACGTCACGCAATTTTAACAATAGTCTTACTATACAAAACCGTCATTTTCATCAAACGTTCCATCCGGAGTTAGTCTCCATAATTTACCTTTAAAACACAAATATTTAACATATTTATGCAGCATTTTTAGACATTTAGATCGCTTTTAACGATGTACTCAAGAGGAAGCATTGCAACTTTAGTATTGTACCTATTCACTTTGTGCTTACCCCACCCCCACACCTCACCTACGTTTTTTTGTTTCATATCAAAACTGACATGGTTTGCAAGAATGTGTACAAAAGTAGAAGACTGTCAGAAATTAAGTTTATCACTTTACAGTTTTTATAACAAGGCTTTAGATTTCACACATTAAGGTAGGCTTCTTCATTATTCTTTCATCGTAAAGAGTATAATAGCAGTAAGACAACGCTTAAACAAGTCATAATCCATCTGCATTTTATGGAAATACATACAATAAACAAAAATCAAGCGTCTCGATAACTTTCCTAACCTCTTTACAAAACTTATCCAAAAAGAAATATTGCTAATGGTTAATTCCCGGGAATCCTGCATTCCTTGAATCAGGCCCTTGTGCAGTCAAACATGTTTAATGCTTTAAAATTACACGATGCCAGTTTGTTAGAGCTACATGGATTCGGTGATTTATAGCAATAATTTGGAGAGTTAGTGCTGGAGTTTTGTCTCTTCTTTTTCTACAGTGGTACCTTTTATAGTTGAGACAACTAAAACAGTCCTCATACCATTTAGGTAATAAGGTATAACCTTTGTGTGTCTCAATTATATAAAATTATATAATATGCCATTTGCGGATAAATCCTCGGTCTATTGTAACAAAAGAAAATAAGAAAAGGTAATTTAGGAATTGTCACATATTTGAACTCTGAACTACTTCTAAACATAGGCAAACAGGGTAAAATTAACAGTGACAAGAAAAGCAGAGGCGAGACATAACACACAAAAAGAAAAAAAAGAGCAGTTACCGCCTTGGAACGTTTGGTAGCAAATGGACCGACACGTGTGACCCTTATTAGCTGTGAACATCTCAAAATGCTACTTTTGTGTTGTTGATTTGGATTGGTTCCTTACATTCGATATTTTACATCGTCTTTTTAATTGCAGATTTGAAGTTTATGTCTTTTTGTAATATGAACAGTCGGCATTGAGATGTGTAATTCGGTTCGCGAGAATCGGCACAAAAAAATAATTCCACGCTTTACTCGGCAGATTTTTCACAAAAGGAAACAGATTCGTTCATATCATAACGAAAATGTTTGTTTGTTTTATTTATTAAAATGAAACTGTCCAACAAGATGATTAAAACGGCTACACGAAATTCATCAGATATTGGCATATACACTACACTTATATCATGACGTTGCCCTAAGATAACTAACTAGAGTGTTACAAAAAATAACGCATGGATGTTACTTCACTCTCGCGCGGTAGGTTATTAGATAAAAAAGTTATTCTGGATGTATATACTATTATTGTTTTGGTTTTAACTCACGATGCATACGCTTGCTTTAAGTTCTCACTTTGATAAATATCTTTAATTACACTGTTTGTTTTTGAGAAAAACTTTGACCTTGAAGCGTACAACAAACCTGGTTCGAGCACCACAGTCGGTCTTTTTGCAGACTGACTGTAACAAGGCATTACCTGTTGTTTTTATCTGTTCTTGTGCACTGTCTTGTCTCTGTGTTTGATTTCTTTAACTTCGTTGTACTCCGTATTTCTTTGTTTAGTGTTAATTAATATTTTAACATATGTGATAATTCTCAAAGTACCTTTTCATATGTTTTTATCAATAAGGTGTTCGCCTGTATTATTTAGACTTGATAGGAAATCACCTTTTACAGATTACTATATTATGTTATTGAGACACTGTATAAATACAAACTACGACAACAAATCGAATTTTATTTGCAAATGTCAGTTGTTCACTTAGTTTTCAACGAAATGCTCAGCATTGCGATATGAACGTGATAAGGCTGATGTAAACAGTCATATAATGACCAAACTTTACAATTAATCTATTTTAACAGAAATGTTTAGTAAATGCTGTTTATTCAATTGTTTTCTGTTTTACCTGTGTTTATTGTATATATTGTTCGACTATTGCTATGCATGTATAGACATTTTTGAAAGTTTACCGTGTCTTATCAGATAACAACAGGTATGCCTTCGGTATGCGTACGATGAATAAAAATGATACAGCCTCTTAAATTACCGCAAACGATCTGCTACTGTCCTGATTTTCCTTTTAGTAATAAAGTATCCCTGACGTCCAATTTTGATTGCATTTTCTGTGTGGGTTTTCTGCATTTCAATGCGATGAATCAATATATGGTATGAAATAAACAAATTCTTCCATCAGTTAGAAACGAAACTGGTGAAAAAAAGAACAGTGACTATTGCATGATCGTTACGTTCCTATAAAGTTTTATGGTAGCTGTTCGAAACTATGGGGGAGTAATTAATAAAGTTTAGGGAAGGTTATTAGCGGTTCACTACAATGGACATCATGGAGAAACAGACGTAACAAATAACCACAACGTCCTGTTTTTTTCCGCTCAACACTTAAGGTGAATACGAAACATTTGATGTTTAATTCTGATTCTTCTGAGTCATCACATTACACCGCATTGATGAGATTACTTTTCCTTATAACAAATATAGTTTTAAAACAATGCTTTATAAAAAGTGCCGATGCGTCAGCCCACAACAAAACACCACAGAGTTCCATATTTTCCAAGCGGCAGGGAAATAAGAATATGATACAGTTTCTTTTAAGTTTCAAGTGATTAATAAGGTTACACTTCTTTTTGTGTCAATGACATTTCTAGGAACCGAAGTATATATAATCTCTGCCTGATATCGGCATAGTATATTATGGTCGCAGTAGTGGGATAAGCTTTGGTAATGGCAATAAAAATCTGTTGACTAATAGCAAAAGGTCCATGAGCATTTGTTGCCCAGTCCAACTCTAATTTGTTTGTGGCCCTCCCCACTTTGACACTCTATCATGTTGTCATATATCTCTTATTGTAAGTAGGGGACTGTATCTAGACAATTTTGTTTTAGGTCAACAACACAAAATCCGAAAAGTTGTATAAATATTCGTTCTTTGTCTTTGTCTGATATTAGTTTCATGGAAACTTTAGGTAAACTTTTGGTGTTTGATAAGGAAAGGTTCGCACGAAATGTGTTGCCGTTAATCTAAGTCCTTTATGTGTAAAATATGTATTTACTAGTGTTTATCCACTTTTATGGTCTTGATGTACCTACTGCCATCATGAAACGACGATGTATCTTGGAACAATAGATCTTTGTATTATGCTTTTACGGATTATTATTTATGTATACGAGATTTCATGAAGGCTGATTTTCTTCTGTTGTTCTAGTTCTGTTGTGATTGTTTTCATATTTAAATTATGACACTTCATTAATTGTCATAAACATTACTATTTATTTTAAAGTATTCTAAGTTTGATAATAAGGCAGAACAAGAATATTCTGAAACATTTCAATAAAACATAGTCTATAAATTCCGTCTGGCAGTTGTACTAAACAAATATTGGGTTTAGGCGATTTTTGTTTGGCACAGTGAACGAGAATATATGTTTATTGCAAACGCATATTTATACTGAGTATAATAGTCAACAATATAAACAAAAACATGAACCATATTGCCAAAATAAAATGGTTAAAAAAAAACAACCTTTCTTTCAAAGTTGATCATGACTCATTAAATCCGCTTCAGTCAACCTACTTGTATATAAAGTTAGTTTCTGTGCGATGGTTGCTTGCGACACATTCCAAAGCTATGAGAAAGCTGGATTTCGGAAGCACCCTGAATGACCTTGACTTCTCGAGATCAGTTACATGTATTCATGTCTAGGAAGAGGCGTGTACGGAACGAATTGGTATGTCCCTGGGGACTACTCTCGTAGTAAATAAATAAAGTTATTTGTCCAAACTGGGAGTGCATATTATTGCGTAATTTAGATATACATGAGTTATAAATGAACAATGCCGCGTACGAATATCAATCATTGACTTGAGGAGAGGGGTTGACATGGGGAGCGAAAAACTATTAGATCGAGTGTTCCCCTGACTATGCATTATCAACTAGGTCGAGATATATATCCCGCACAGGTCCTTATTGCCTTCTGTGACTTGTTATGTAATGATACAGTTAAGTATAGGTAATTTCAAACTACGTTTGTTGTTCTTGGGTTTGGTTGTTGTTATTGTTTGATTGCGTTTTATGTTGTTTGTTGTTTGTTTGTTGTTGTTTTTTGTTGTTAGTATTATTGAATTTCTGTGTGTTTTTTTTCTGTTGAATTTTGCTTTTTGTTTTGTTTGATCTCTATTGATTGTTGTATTTTTGTCGAATCCGGTAGCATTTACGAGCATTTATTTACCTAAAGTATGCAATATCATATAGAAAGTATAAACTCTTTAATAAATAAGTGTCTATTATTGTATTTTGTAACTTTTGACTTAGTGTATAATGTTACGACCGGTGTCGCTATTTAAGATTTATTTATAACATAGCACGTTTACTAAACTACGAAATGGTGTAACAGAAAGAACAAGCCAGCAACAAACTAGTTCAAAAATGTTTTATTTTAATAAACAATTAAATCTATGGCGTAATAAAACAATAACAAACAAATCAGTCAAAATTTGAGAATGCAAAATAAATGGTAGCCTACATTTGTCCCTTTAGGAGGTGTCCCTTTAATAGTCCAACTAATAATCCAACGTTGAATGATCCTGAAGTATTTTCAGTAGAATATCCTCGTAGATACGCACAGTTGAAATAATCCAAAGGTAGAACAATACACGAATGTAATTTATATAAATTCAAATCAAACACTTTAATATTTATATCACTGTGGAATATAGTAAGTCCGCGTGAATTCCAACCAAGAAAGGTTTAATACTTGAACTTGAAGTTTCAAGTATTTCCAAACTATATGTCCAAACCTTATGTCCGAACTCTATGTCCAAACTCTATGTCAAAACTTCCGTTAAATCGGCTAACACCCGCTTATATAGACCCAGAGACTTTCTAGAAAGCAGAAGTCTCCAGAACATTTACGAAACCCAGTTAAAAATAAACAAATGATTTTTCTAGCATGATTCTTTTCTTTCTAGCAGTAACGCGAATGCTACGTCATTAATACTACAACGGTATACAACCCCTAAACCTGAATAGCGTAACCTTAAACGCTGGTGTACTACTGTACATAGACCGGACCTGGTAGCGCAATCGGTAGAGCGTCGGCTCCAGGTACGGGAGGCCCCAGGTACGTTTGATCCCGGGCCGCGACACACCAAAGTCGTTAAAATGGTAGTGGTATAGCTCCCATGCTAACGCTCAAGCAAATATAACGGTAGTTCCACGACTGGTTGGCCCGGTGTCAGGATAATGTGACTGGGTGTGGTATCATGCCAGGTGTTCACGGCATGCTATACACAGTGAAGGCATCACTATATCTGCTTCAAGTGGACACCATCTCCAGATAACTGAAATACTGTTGGTGGGACGATAAACCCAATAAACAAACTACTGTACATAACAATAATCTATATTTTTGAAAACGTGTGGGGTATTTTTGCAGCTCAAGAATTGTCTGCTTTTCAATTTCCAGTGAGTTGTACATTTGATTTACTACGGAATAATTGTGACAATTGTTTATAAACCTGTAGTACAGGGTAAAACTGTTTATATAAAACTCTTTCAAAGAATTGATAATAAAACTTTCAAGGATAAAAGTAGCATTATTAATTTATTCCACATTTTAACATACTTAAGTAGGCTTACCGTTTTAAATCAAAACAGAAAATTTTATATGACACAATAAACATTCGAAGCGATAAATAAATAAACAAAATTAGACCCTGTTAACACGTAAATTTCTGCAGCCAAATACAAAACTAATCTGAGTAAAATGCCCTGTCTAGTGAAGACAAGAGACGCCGAGAAAGACTAATAATTTTAATGAATTTAAAGTAAATAAAACATACATAGAATTCTATACATGTATGCGCCTTCAATGAAATTTCGCACTCGCATTGATAAATTAAGTTGAATAGCAATCTCATAGACACTGTAAAACTGTATGATAAACGTATCGAAAGCAACTAAAATTATGCGATCTATCACCATGCATTCCATGTCATTTTCTTCGCTTACATATACATATATACATGCCTTTGTTATAAGATAAATTATGCATAAGTGTATAATTTATGTGCATGTGTGGTAGCGGTTGTGTGCGTGCGTGCGTGGTGTTTGCGTGTTTGTCCGTGTGTATGTGGTGTGCGCGCGTGTTTCGAAACAAACCTTTCATAATCATCTATTACTTAAATCAACGTTTCAAGAAATGTGTCCGTTTTCGGAATGGTATTATCAAAGGCCTGGTAGCCCGTCGGATCTATGTATTGGGTTTAGTCGCGACCTCACCATTCGAAGGTTTGAAAAGACAGTTGAATAACCCCCATTGGCAACGCTTAACCGCAACTGCTCTGTCCATCGACAGGATAATTTATCATAATATACATACCAACATAAAACAATATGACGCATTTTAAATATTACTCAATACTCGGTTAGACATTTCTCATAAAAAGGTATTTTTTCAAACTTCCTAAAAATATTTCGGTGCGAATGACAGCATGAACCTTTTGGAATAAAGTTTTGCCTTTCTGGTATAGGCCAACCGACTATATGTTAAATTGTTCGTATGAGCCTTGTATCTGAATTGTTTAACAATGCGGAGTTTTACATTTGCATTTGCGCTCTATTTGTTCCTAGCAGAAGAACAAAATCGTAAACTAAGACCTTATGTATGGTACGAAATAAGTTGCCAATCCAATGATATTTCTTATATGCATCGTTTCACTATAGTTCAAGAATACTAGATATTTTGTATGTATATAAGTTCATTGTATCTGTTTAAACTCCCGATGCAGGTGTGTACTGTTACATGTAGTTGTTTGACTTTGACATTTTTATTTACACTGTTTGTTTGATAGAAGAACCTTCAGCGTCCCATAAACCATAGTTTAAGCACCCCAGTTGGTCATTTTGCCGACTAACAGTTGGTTTTCCCTTGTGTGTATTATGTCTAGTCTCTGTGTTTTTGTCACTTTTACATTTACCCTGTTTGCCTTTGTCTAGAGGTAGATTAAATTTAAATATCTTTGGAAATTTTTATAGGTAGGTGAATAAGAAAAGGTCCTATCAAAATTTTCACAGATATTTAAATTTTATCTACCTGTAGACAAAGGCAAACAAGGTAAATGTAAAAGTGACAAAAACACAGAGAAGAGACATAAATGTGAATGGAGCATAATAAGGGTAAAACTAAACTAAATAAATAAAATATTGAAAAGTATAAAAAACAATCAGGTTAAAAAGAAAAAGTAAATTATAATTGAAAACAGGTCAAAACGTTAACTATGTCTATTCTAAAAATGTATAACGGCTGGTAAATATACAGTTTAAAAAATTATAACTTATTAAGAGTACTATTCTCGTTCAGGAAGCAAACAAGTTAGAATTTAATTTATATATATATATATATATATTTAAGAACAACATTGCGGCGACAGAACCAAATACATTTAGCAATAACCACCGGTTTTCGTGGAGGAATGTATCAAACATAGGTCCTGGTAAAACTACTAATACATTCACCTCTACTACTACTACTACTAGTAGTACTACTTCTACTACTACAACTACTGCTCTTCTTCTTTCAATTTATTTACTTATTTAATTATTTATTTGGGTTTTACGGCACACCGACACTTAACAGGTCATTCGGCTCCGAATGCAAAGAAGTCTGATATGAATAGAGAAAAATCAAGTAAAAACTAAACTATATTAGTAAAATATAGAAAAAAAAGAAAAAAAATCTATCAGGTTAAAATACTGTGAACTACAATCGAAAATATGTGATTATATTAAACGCTTTGAAAATCTTTATATGTTGGTAAATAAACAGTTTAAAAGATTATAACTTATTAGGAATACTAATCTCGTTCAAGAAGCAAACAAGAATCCGACACTGTCCTAAACAGTTCGCACATGTTATTGACATTAAAATACTTCGACCGAATGTGGTCTGGGTCGATACACAGTAATAAAATATGGTTGACCGTCAGTGGTTCCTGGCAAGGAACGTATACAGGTTGAACTTCTCCTTTTAAAAGATATGAATGAGTTAAACTAGTATGTCCAATGCGACAGCGGGTAAGAGCTACGTCTTCCCGTCGACTTTCTCTGCAAGCAGAGACATTTGCATTGAAGTTATGCTTAATTGCGTGTAATTTGTTACAAACAATACTGTCCTAACTTTTTTACCTCTTGGTTAAAATATATCGGTAAATGAGGTATTTAAAATTAGTGGTGGGATGCAAAGATCTGTCTCAGTTAGGGCTGAGGTAAATTTTGCACCTCTGTCTGCATCTTCGTATCCTCGGATGCCTACTATATGAAAGTATAAAAGGAACTTTGCATCACCTGGTTATACAGGTAGATCGTTTAACTAATGTGCATATACCGACGAAAATGTAAGAGTATTAGGAAAGGCTCCCTAATGTTGAGAACTGTTTATGTTAAAGAGCAATACTGGGTTCAATTTTAGTTCATTGTTCATAGTCGATAAAACATTTCTTACAGAAAAAAGATATTCTTCAATGAAAAGCTTTATTAATTCTTAAATATAAGCTTGCTCTTTTATCTTACATGTACTACGCTGAATGTTCCTGGTATGCGTCTACGTGACACGTTTATCATATATACCTATTTGAACTCTTTAGCTGGCAGATTATATGAATTCTCGTTGGTAATAAATCATCACGTTTTGGACATTGTTAGCTAATCGGCTTATATAGTGGACAGTAGATTACCACGACGCCTTTTCATTGCAAATACTCACGAGACAATGATATAATAAATTGTATGATTTATATATTCTTCATGAAGTGCATTGCCATAAAAAACGTTAGATTTAATATTTCTATTAATAGATAAGGAAGAAGTGAAATGATTTAAATGTTTATGTTATTTTAGGCTTGTAAACAATTTTGTTTGGTGAGGTGTTTAATCCCGATGTTAGTTTTCTAAGCCTTAAGTGATATGATATTTCCATAAAATTGCCTATATTTGACAAGAGGCTTGTTTAAATATAGACACTGTGGTTTGTCAAATGTAAACGTAATTTGCATACATGTTTGTACACATTTACCTTTGCATAGTGATGACTCAAAATCTGATATAATTTGCAATTAGCCTTGTCATACTTTCGGGATAAGAAACCACTGATTTTGTCAAGCTGCTCAAATCCGATTAAGAGTTCTAATTCTGATCATTAGTCAGCACATATGTCCAGTAAACATAAGCAGACAATGTGAACGTTCCTGTGTTGAAGAGTAAACTTTGATTATGGTAAGCGTTTCGAAATGAGATAAGCATGACATTTTAAAGTGTTAGGTTAAATAAGATCAAGTGGAATGGGACATGATTGGGCTTGTTCGTCACATGGTCTGACGATCATCAGAAAATGGAAATACAAATCAACCCTATAGCAATGCCAATATAAAACGAGGTTTCCATAGATGAGTATGGCATGAATGAAATAAAAAATAGGTGGAAGCTGTGTCGCAACCTTGTCGTGCAATAATTGATTTGTTCAGCATCGAACATGGTTCATATAAACTGATTTGTGAATATAATCTTAAATACATTGGCTAAAGATGGCGTCATAATCATTCACCGCACTTAGGCGAACAGACATTACTAACATTTAACCATTTAAACTATGGTGACATTTGAAATATGTTACACATTCTAAAATGATTTGTTCAAAATTAATTCGAAATTAGCCCACACAAATTTAAAATTACTTTCAACTGACTTGTTGATAGTTTTGAATTCTATTTCGTGTCGATACGGTTGATAGTTGTTTAATGTGTGATATGATGTTAGCATGTAATATATGATCACGTGAAAACATATAATTGTAGGCGAATCGATTGTGACCTACGTGTTATCTGCGAGGAAAAAAAGAGCAACCGTCAAGTAAGTTTATATTTGTTCTCTATTCGTAAGTGAAGGTCTTTTAAAAATGAACGTACAGAGTGATATCACACCCAGCTAGTTTATTATAAGGTGACTTCATCGTTGAATGATTGTACAGAAGATATTTATTTATACATGTACCTTCCTCTTGCTTGGTTTGTCGCCGTCCCGCTACCAGTGTCCTCCTGTACATTGGGCCGGCGCTCTGCCGACTATCAATTTTAATTTACCATAAACAAGCTTAGTTCACGCTGATCAGAGTGTCTTTTGTTTATATTTTTTTGCATTAGAAAAATAGCACCTTGAAAGTAAATTTGAGCTTTAGCACCTAAAGCCGACTGCTCAAGATACGACAATTTTATCTCGGTCGTATGTCCAGTTTTAGGGATCGGCACAGTTTAAATTTCAATTAGAACACACTTGTGTTTTTTTCCAGTTTCCAAATTGTAATATTTATTGAACGTCTACTATCGTAGTATAGTCACTTTCCTTTCTGTCGTTATCAAATTGTTTGCAAACACGTTCACTTATTTTAGATCATGAAGGTTGAGTCATGAATCTCAAAGAGCAAAGCATTGGTTTGAGTGAAGTTGTCATTGACATATGAGTGCATTTTCGATGAGTAATTGTATTTTTTTACGTTAATCAAATTGTTCATGTTCCAAGCATGTTACTTATTTAAACCGCTAAACAATGATTGCTATCCACTAATGACAGCCTCGTTAAGTAGAAATCGTAAAGATTTTCTGCTGATCTAATTTTAGTACTGAGCAGATACTTATTTTGTCTTACATTATACACATTAAATATATTTCAAAAACATATAAGCGCTGATAACGCTATAAAACCTTAAGTGTGTTTTTTCAGGTATGGCTAATAATGACTACGATTGTAATCCTTAAAAATATTGATCTGTTGCGCATTTAATATAAACAGATAAGCCAAATTCATTTCTTGACAGAAATACCGCTAATTTACGCTGATAGCGTATCGACATGTTTAAAGCAATAAACAAGCGTTGTATAAAACTAAACTAAAGTTTCTTAATTCTTTTATAGTTTTTATGTTAAAAACATCCAAAAGCAGTTAATTATTTGTGTAAGCTTTGTATCATAACCGTATCAATGCAACAAAAAATACTTACTTCTAAAATATTTTAATTAGTTTACGTCTAAACTCTTTATTATCCAGTGATGTTAAATTCACATTAAGCTAGATGTAGTAAAACGTGTCCTATCTACAAATCTCTATAAATTCCCATGGACCTACAGCTTATGATTCGGTGGCACGGCTGTTGAAGAAAGTGCTGCGGCAGTAATTGCTGACGACTTTCGCATGAAGCTATACCTGTGTGTTAAATTGGAAGCATCGGATTGTTGTTCACAATGTAAATATATGTAACTTTAAGTAGTACTTGTCTGACTAAATGACAAAAAAGGTGCAATAGGTAATTTTACGCATGCTGGTCGCTTAGAGCAGGAAACAACGACGTAATGCTCATTAGCCAATGGTTATGACGATTCGTAACGTTGGCATTGACTTAACTATCTATGTGTACTTAGACTGCTAGACGTTTACCTTGTAAAGTGATACAAGTTTACATTTAGTGATGCATGTTATTGTTGTCTCGCATGTGATGTAACTTAGTTTACAAGTAGACACTTTACCGGCGATTCCTGGGTTATGTGTAGCTCCACAGTTTTTTTTAGACAAGGAAATTGTAAACTTTCTCGACAGAGGTCAGGAACGTAGCATATCGAAATGAATATAGCAAAAGTTTGACGTATTGCTGTTTTTAACATATGACATCTCTGTGTTGGCACACATAGTAAAGAGTATGCACAGTGCAAACAGAAATGGGTTAATAAATATTATTCGCTATGACAATCTTAGCGCCTGAGGATTTATTCAACGTTCGCATGATACCCATATATTGAGAAGTTTCAATATCAATTGCAAATCACTTGTATTCATTTCCGATGTTGGAGTTGATTTTTCAGGTTTATCTTGTTGGACACGGTTTTATAAAATGGACAGATACTCGTAGATATGTACGTATGGGGGTGAATTAAGTGTTACGTGCCCCAAAACTCACGGACGTGAAAACTGAGAAAACTCCTATACTACTGGATGATACAACGAGTACAGTCGTTAACTTGTAGTGTCTGAAACGAAGACACAGTGGTTGGGGCAGGTATGGCAAACTAAATCGACTCATACTACGCATAGGTTTTTGTGTTTCTGTTTATCCAAAATACACCAGAATACCTTCAAAGTAATGACTCAGTGTGGTAGTGTGTTTTGTGTTATGCTAGCTACCTCACCGCTTTTTCCAGAAAAAAAGATGGTAAAATGTCTCACGAGAAATAATATTAAAGTAACAAACTATGCTGACTGTGATAAAAATGCATATACTAGGACGGCGAACAAGGAAAATGCTCTGCCTGATACCTAATGACGATGTATAAGTTAATCTTAAGTTATCGATGAACGGTTTCCTCGCTTTGATCAAGGTAACAGTGACAGAAACAATTGAAGCTCATTCTTTCTCCACTACGACATCGAACAGTTAATAATGTGATCCTGATTAGGAAATAAATGGGGTCTGAAATTCCATTATCAAACGATAAAATAGCACAATATAAGGGAATTAAACGCGTTTTATAATAAAACTAATCAATAGAGAAAGTACCGAGTGAGTGTGAGGTACCCTACGGTCCGGTCATGGCAATGTATTGATCGGATTAGTTGATTTCTAAAGATTTAGTAAATGGCAGTATTATTACTCACAGACCCTAACTTTAGACCTGTATGCCAACATTGTGATCCCAAACATAAAGAAACATAAACACTAACACCAAGAGCAGGTTGTACCACTGTAATGATAACACCAAGAGCAGGTTGTACTACTGTAATGATAACACCAAGAGCAGGTTGTACTACTGTAATGATAACACCAAGATCAGGTTGTACTACTGTAATGATAACACCAAGAGCAGGTTGTACTACTGTAATGATAACACCAAGAGCAGGTTGTACTACTGTAATGATAACACCAAGAGCAGGTTGTACTACTGTAATGATAACACCAAGTGCAGGTTGTACTACTGTAATGATAACACCAATTGCAGGTTGTACTACTGTAATGATAACACCAAGAGCAGGTTGTACTACTGTAATGATAACACCAAGAGCAGGTTGTACTACTGTAATGATAACACCAAGAGCAGGTTGTACTACTGTAATGATAACACCAAGAGCAGGTTGTACTACTGTAATGATAACATCAAGAGCAGTTTGTACTACTGTAATGATAACACCAAGAGCAGGTTGTACTACTGTAATGATAACACCAAGAGCAGGTTGTACTACTGTAATGATAACACCAAGAGCAGGTTGTACTACTGTAATGATAACACCAAGAGCAGTTTGTACTACTGTAATGATAACACCAAGAGCAGTTTGTACTACTGTAATGATAACACCAAGAGCAGGTTGTACTACTGTAATGATAACACCAAGAGCAGGTTGTACTACTGTAATGATAACACCAAGAGCAGGTTGTACTACTGTAATGATAACACCAAGTGCAGGTTGTACTACTGTAATGATAACACCAATTGCAGGTTGTACTACTGTAATGATAACACCAAGAGCAGTTTGTACTACTGTAATGATAACACCAAGAGCAGTTTGTACTACTGTAATGATAACACCAAGAGCAGGTTGTACTACTGTAATGATAACACCAAGAGCAGGTTGTACTACTGTAATGATAACACCAAGAGCAGGTTGTACTACTGTAATGATAACACCAAGAGCAGGTTGTACTACTGTAATGATAACACCAAGTGCAGGTTGTACTACTGTAATGATAACACCAAGTGCAGGTTGTACTACTGTAATGATAACACCAAGAGCAGGTTGTACTACTGTAATGATAACACCACGAGCAGGTTGTACTACTGAAATGATAACACCAAGAGCAGGTTGTACTTCTGTAATGATAACATCAAGAGCAGGTTGTACTACTGTAATGATAACACCAAGTGCAGGTTGTACTACTGTAATGATAACACCAAGAGCAGGTTGTACTACTGTAATGATAACACCAAGATCAGGTTGTACTACTGTAATGATAACACCAAGAGCAGGTTGTACTACTGTAATGATAACACCAAGAGCAGGTTGTACTACTGTAATGATAACACCAAGAGCAGGTTGTACTACTGTAATAACTGAGAGGTTTAAAGTTCAAGAAGTGCCTTAAAAAACGGTGAATAGCGCAGTGGTCAACACACCAGCTTGCGGAGCTGTAGCATGCTGCTTTATGCTGATGTCTAACATTATACTCTGTGATTTAAATGCCCTTGTTAAGGTAACGTTTCGCTGTTATATTACCTGTGTTTAAGGCTGATTATTAATATTTATACCCTTCTACATACTTAAAATACTTTATGCACATAGCAACAAGATATAAAAAAACCCAAACACATTGTGCCATTGAAAAAGACAATTTTGATCGTACATAAGGAGCTCGTCGATTCAATATTGTCCTTTCCTATTATGTATATTTTTATCGAATATATGTGATAACTTTAGACTACTAATACAGTTGCTGTAAACCGCTACACAGCAACATTTGTCGGGGGGGGGGGGGGGTGCTGAGAAGGGTTGCAGCGGCTGAGGTCATGACTGATGCCAAGATATAAAACAATTCATTTCAACATTACTTTTGGGGTATATAATAATATCAGCATGTGCTATTTCACATATATTATGTAGTTAAATTTTGTTGAAAGACAAAAGTATACAAACATACAAAGTGTAATTTAAAATAAAGCAAATTTCGGCAGTTATGTCTTAAAAAACAAAAAGTAATTAAGTAAGGTAAGTATATGCAAATCAAGAAATTGGGAAACTATAAATGTGGGTAAATGCCACAACATTTAGTCACTTTAATTTAAAATTGTAAGCTGCAAATGAAGAGCAGTCATTGACATTTTACACTTTAAAAAAATAACCAATAAGTTTTTGTGGATTTAATCAAACATCACAATTACCAACAAATTGATATTTGTAGTAGTTTCTATAAGCACTATTTTGAAACAAGATAATTAGGTGTGTTTTTACACCTAACTGGTTGCATGTCAAAAGACATCGGATGAGAGCCTATACTTAACCAGTCAACCATGATTCCTTATTACAGAACAAAAGTGTGATATTTCTAAAGTAGTCCCCATGTGGTGATCAGCGACAGAGGTCATTAAAGCCTTTAATAACATATTTGAATGGCCGTTTCTCTTTATTCAAAGGTTATGCTGATTAGAGGTTAAAATGCACTGAGCCCTTAATAGAGGGAAATAAAAGTGTTGCTGTTAAGAGGTTGTTGCGTCTCAGAGGTGCCTTTTGGACAGGCAGGTTAGAAAAAATGTGTCCATGTTTTAAAATTAACGTTAGCTTTGGATGCGTTTTATTTAAAATGAATATGGTTGACACACATTAATGCCATACCGTTTGTAAAAGACGGACAGCGAAATTTTTACTGTCTCATAATGTATATGTATCCGTTAATTCATACTATCAGAATACAATCCTGTGCATTAATGAGTTCGCCGGTATTCCGTTAGCAGATTTATTTATGTAACGAGTATGAAATGATATATTATGTGCAATATCAATGTAGGTAATGAATCATAACGTATCGATCATTGTACCTGAATCGGCTCATATACTGGGATCTAGATCACCATGACAACTTTTCAACACAACAACTTACACCCGTTTGATAGCTTAAGGTCTTTGTTATTTTTCGTCCGGTGCATCACCTGACTAATGTACGCATAAAACCGTTATCATAAATATAATTTACACAATGTATCATAACATATTTGCTAAAACAATACATAAAAGACAAATATATTGAGTTAGCTTTTTCACATAATCATAAATAATATCCTATTGATATTATTCAGAATATCTAAATGGATCGATGTGACAGGTAATTGTGTATCCCATGCATATTTTGCATTAAAATTTGATCGGTCTGGAGATATAACATGATTTAAAATGGCACACAAAATCCAAAAATGTTTCATATTAAATACAGCATGTTCGGCCAATTCAAGAAATAATATAGTTTAATGCACTTGTATGACGCACAATCATTTCCCAGACATATTATCATAGCAATAAAATTTAACATAACATTTTTAATGCATGACTGACAAATATGAATTTGCGTATTATGTGGTTTGATTGGTTTTAATGGTATACAAAGCATTTCGGATAGCCGTTACCCATCAATAATCAACACACTAATGCTAAGGTCATACATTTGCAAGTGTTTACAGCGACTCATTGCCATGTGTCAATCAATATTAATTCGAGGTTTATCGGACCTGGTAGCACAATCGGTAGAGCGTCGGCTCCAGGTTTGGGAGCCCCGGGGTTCGATCCCGGGCCGCGACATACCAAAGTCGTTAAAAATGGTAGTGGTATAGCTCCCTTGCTAACGCTCAAGCAAATGTAAGGGTAGTTCCACGACTGGTTGGACCGGTGTCAGGATAATGCTGACTGGGTGTGGTATCATGCTAGGTGTTCACGGCATGCTATACACAGTGAAGGCAGCACTATATATGCTTCAAGTGGACACCGTCGCCAGATAACTGAAATATTGTTGGTAGGACGATAAACCCAAGAAACAAACAAAAAAATAATCCGAGGTTATGCGAAGTGCGGCTTGTTGGTTTCGAAAACATTCATAATGTTTTGTTACATAAGATCGAAAGCCTCACTGACTTTACATATGCACATATGATACATTTTTTATAATAGGTTACTAGCTTACAATTCAACCTGGTCAAGTTCAAAATTGTATTTCAGTGCTGACTCATTACATCGAAAATACAACACGATACTATGATGTTTTATTAAACATATCAAAATTTAAAACTGATAAAAGTACACCCTTGTCAGATAAAGGAAACATATACAATATCCCCGAGACGAGGCAATGCTCGCGGGCTCTCATTAGGTGTTCGCACTGATTAATGTTCCTAGTGCTTAGTAATTGCAGGTGCGTTAGGTGCAAAAATAATTAGTAAAATACGACTGAGAATCCATGCCCACCAACTCGATATCATCAGCATTCCAGCTAGATCTCAATCATTAAGTGTCAGGCAAGTTTGTACGAGGCTAGAAGCTAGAATACACATTTTAAATGTTTCATTCCATGAGAAGTACACATGCATCAAACTGTCTTCTGTGGGTTTTTCTTCTATTTTAATAATTAAACATGAATGGTCGAAATAATTTATCAGTTAATTATAACAGATATTTTACTATAATTTTATGTTTGGCTACATACACTTATTTAAAATAAATGAGAATATAAGCCTATGAACCGACAACCATTACTTTAAATAATTCCTGCTTCCAATAACGCCCAATGTACCATATTCCTATTTCTTGCACTTGCACTTTTCTGCACAACGGAATTTTTGACTTTTACTTGAGTTTTTTGTTTACACATCGAGGTCCCAATGCACAACACATAATTACACTGCGCATGTTTAGGCGCAATGGACCAGACAGGTTCTAGAAACATGTTTGTCTAATTGATTTGCAGTGATAGTTATAGTTCCTGTATATATATACTTACCTTGTCCATGTAAACTAGATCTAGTTAATCACACGTTTCAGCTGCTTTTATCTAGCTGGTTTTTATCATTAAGTAATATGCTTCTACGGCTGTGTTGATTTAAGTCGTAAAGAAGGCCAACCAGCAGCTAACGTTCGCCGAAACGACGTTGGGATAAAAATGATCCGAACATTCGAATGTTGCATTGAATGCATAATATCTTCAAATCACAGGAGTGTAGTAGATAACAGTTAATGTCAGTAAGAAGTTCAGGTGAAACATGCCTTGTACAACACAATTTAATCCATAAAGAACTATAGGTAGAATAAACCCCTTTATGTTGTTCCATCGAATGTCAGGACGCCAGCTAAAGTATGCTGGTAAGCTCCGTAATACAATGTCGATACAATGAACGGTTACATAAAAATAATGAAAGTGGTCAGAAGCGTTGTATGTTTTATCTTGTAAGCGATTACACGTGTACAAACGATGGTCAAATTATTCCGCAGTATATCAAGTGTTAAGTGCATTGAACATTGGAATAACAGGCGAGTCTTAAGCTGCAAATAATTACCTTTTCTAAATAGATATTGTTTATTTGTTGTTGTTGTTGTTGTTTTTGTTACATCACACCGACACAATTATAGTCATATTGGCGACGTCCATCTAATGATTGGTGTAGGAAGATTTATATCTGGGAAGAACCACCGGCGCACCGCAGGTTAGCTGGAAACCTTCCCCAAATGAAAGTTCTCACCCCGACCACGCGATGAGAGGATGAGAAATTACAAGTCAGCGACAGTAACAGCTCGGTAACAGGGCGACCTCTCTAAACAAATATAGATTATAAATTGGGACATAGTTTAATCCGAGTCACTAACATCCCATAATAGAAGCCGTTGTTTTAACTATTCAATATTGTCTATATGTTTTTTTTTTTATTATAAGTTATGTTTTAAATAAGTATAAAAGTCTGCCATACGGCTTAAACCGGCTTTACAGAGCGCTAACCTTGCACATCCTAAGCATCCCATATCTTCTTCGCCACTCGGGAAGTTAAACATTTTGGTTATCATCGTTGTGTCTTTTGATTCTCTTTGATGATTACCGATTGTGAGTTTGTTTAAATTGATTTATTATAATAAATGTGTATTTTTTGTGTTGTTAAAGTTGTCGTATTTGGTGTTTGAAGTACTGACTCTGTTTGCTTCTGGGCATCTCTCATGGTGACCGATTTGGTTTGAAAAATTTGTGTTTGTATTTATGTTTGATGGTGCCTGTGTTTTTGTTTTCTTTTTCTTTTTGCAGCTTACTGTTATTTGTCCCTTTTTGGTGAGATATAGATAACTTTATTTACACTGTTTGATAGAAAAAGGAATTGCGAGGATGAAGCTTTCCACAAACCGGGTTTAAGCATCCCAGTCTGTCCTTTTGCCGACTGACCGTTCACAGGCGGTAACGGCTGTTTGTTTTTTCTTTCTGTAAGTTGTGTCTCGTCTCTGTGTTTTGTCAATTTTACATTAACCCTGTTTGCGTTGGTCTTGAGGAATCTTTGATTTAAATATTTGTGGTCATGCTTATATGTTTTTTTTTATTAATCTTGTATTCGTTTTGCTGAAGCATTGGCTTGTCAGATTTGTTACAATTTCATCTTCCTAGACGTCAGCATAAATTTTACTGGGCACCTTTCGAGACAGTGAGGGATCTGTGTGTTGATGATATAATATCTGTAATTATTTATATGAAACTTGTTTCCCTGATCCCGGTGTTGAGGGCCTAAGGAAATATAAATTGCTGACTCGAACCGTTCGGACACTATCACCTTTATACAATATATAACTCTGCATAATACAAAATCAGCGTCTTTCTGGTTTGTTTTAATTAAAGTGTTATGATATGGAACAGTATCAGCGAGATCTATCTGCGTTACCCGTATTGAATAAATGTAGTGAACGATGGGCGGTCAGAGTATCACAAGGACACTAAAAGTGAACGGCAACTTCCTAGAAAGACAATGTTTTAAATTCCTCTTTAGGATTTAACCGACAAAGTTTCTTTTCTGAGACGAAATATTAAATAGCGCTAAGTGACCAGGCTTTGAGGGTAAACCTATGCCTTGAGATCCAAGCATCGACGATTCAAGTAATTAACCTTCCTTAATTCAAAAGGAAAACAATGTTTTAAAGACCCCAAACAAGTTTATAGTCATAAAACATTTGGACCTGTGTGAATTGTTTTAATAACTCATCTTGATGCCAATCTTAAAATACATAGAGATATTTGAAATCATTTTCACATGGCCCAAACTCACAATCGAAATCTGGACGTCCGTGGCGTTTAGACTCTTAGTCACAAACTCACTGCTCTGCCACTTCGACTACTGATGTAATGGACGTAATCGGTTTATTCTAACAAGGTCTATATGTTTTGATAAAAGCCTTTTTTCACATTTAACCGAACGTTTTAATAATATAACCGAATATTGATTGACCTTCAACGTAATTCTAAGTGTGCCAGGTATAAAGTTTAATAGAAACTGGCAACAAGTAAGCTTTATATTGGTCTGCAAGTACACAAACTCTTCTCTTTCATAGAAGGAAAGACATTACAGTATTACGATGTTCTGTCCAGATAAATTATAAATCAAACTCCATTGTTGTGTTTCACGCGACAAGATCAGAGAGTTGATGACTTGTTCTCGTGACGTCTATATACTGCTGTATAAATAGGAATCGTTGACAACAGTAGGCCACACACGCTTGCAAAGTTCTCCTTGGAGACCTCACAATTCAATAGCTCTTATTAGCTGTTTGAAAGCTACGGTAAATAGAACATAGAACTAAAATCGCTAGTTACAAACTTAGCTATAAAATGTCGCCGACAAATTAAAAAGCACTTAAAATACATTGCGTATTAATGAACTGCTAGGTTATATGAGAAGGGAAAATGCTCTTACTATGTATTGATAAAGATACGTTGCGATAACAAAGTACCCGGTTCACCAGCACCAAAACTACAAGTAAGAGTAGTATATACATTTATAAAGAAATATGTTTTAAACAGCATTGTAAGTATATTATAATGCTCGCTTCATTGAAGAAAACATCTTGCTCTTGCAATGAATCGAATCCGAAAATCGTATTAATACACGTAAATTGTTTACAGTACATTGCCAACAATATTCATACATTAAATAAACTGATGTCATAGTGTTATTTGATTTTCAACACTCGGAATACTTATAAAGTGAGATGAAGTCAGATAATACCAACCCAGTAACTATCATTGAACTGAATTCTAGCGAACATTACCTTGTTTTCAAGATTCACCTGCTGAGAACCTATGATAACGCCAGTCGGGATACTTAATACCGCAGTGAAGGGGAATGAAATAATTTGCAAATTAATCCATACCTATCTTATGAGGGATGATAGCAAAGTATTTGGAAAACAGCAACAAATTATTATGATAAGAATATAATAATATAATGAATAAAAATAATCTTGTAATATGTGTATCATAAATAATCCGACATTTTGTGATTTTTTGCATACTTACTTTACACAAATTCACTTAAAATAAAGTAATTAACGCAGAGGTTTTACCTAGCACTCTTGGACAGTAGTCTTTGCAGGTTAATCAAAAACTGGTGTCCGTCAGAAGGAAGAAACTGACCAACTCAGCCACACTGTATCTTATAATCAATGCACATTCGTTTCTATGTTCTCTGTGTTGTAGTGGTAAAGGCAAATACATATAAGCGTATAAGTAGTAACATCGACTATTGATGAAGATAGCTTTGAAGCTTTTTAACCCTAACCCTTACCCTAGATTTTAACACATTATCATCATACACCCTTGCATGGTAAAAGTTGAATTTTATTTGCTAGTGACGTAACATACTACTCTTTGTTGCGTACTCTCTTTACTGTTTGTAAAAATATAAGAGGGAAAAATTCATTAAATAAATAGAACGAGCATAAATTACACAAATGTTGATCATAAAGCAGCTTTAGATTGCTTACTTATGATCTGGACAGACAATATATGTAAGTACATACACGGGTTTTCTTTACAGAACAATATTTTGTATTATTATGTATGAATAAAGCTTTATCTATTCGACTAGGGGTAACACTGAGACTTAACAAGAAAGAAGAGAGAAATAGAAGTACATTATTAAAATACAATTAATTGTTATAAATAAAATGCATACGTAAAAAAAATCCAATTCAAATAAATTATATAAACATTGCGAACCATGGGCATCAAGAACGAGAACTCTTTATCCTATTTTCTTCATAGATTAAGCCCTTAAAAAGCACTGAGTTATGAAATTATACAAAATGTGTCTGAGAACAGTAACAAACATAAGTTGTTGTTGTGTTTTATGTTGTTTTTTTTTTTTTTTTTTTTTTTTTGTTGTTGTTGTTTTTTTTTTGTTTTTTTTTTGTTTTTTTTTTTGTTGGTTTGCTGGTGTTGCTAATACTGTGAGCATGGTGGTAATTATGTTGACTGTGATGATTAATATGAGTAGGACAGGAAGAATGAAGGACGCAATAATGATCAGGAGAATATTTGTTTGTTTTGCTAGTTCATTAGAGTTAAGAAAACACTTGTGTCTACGATCGAACATCATTTTGTCGTCACGCCCAATCCATTATGATCTTACAGATTGGTAAGACGCATTATCAAAACATGTTTTGCTAATAAAATTTACGGTTATTTCTGGACCCAGACATTATTAAGATTTGTCAGCCACTTAAACAAAATGCACCACGTCGTGTTTGTTTAATTGAATTGACAGATAACAGTGTTCGTCATCCTCCATTGGAAAACGTCCTAAGCTTTTTTACGTAAATATAATTATAAGAATGACTTAATTCAATAATTATGCGTTTCGTTTAATTTAATACAATCTGTTGATACCCTTTTGACAATAGAAGGATTTTAAATTAAATTCTTAGATCAAAGTAAGTCATAGTTGAAAAATAAGTAATTTTTATCAAAAGGACACTTTATGCAAGACTGTATTTTAATTGAGTATGTGCATACCCGAAGTGTCGTTATATACGCTAACACATACAAAACAGTTTGAATGGTTCGCCCCCAGTAATGCAAATACATATATGTCACCAACATAAACCCTACGATAAATATGGTATTTTCACGCACGATTTTGAACTCAGAAATACTTTAACCACACACTAGCTCATTGTCTCAACTTCTTATGCGATTGAATTGTAATTTATTAGTGATTAATAAGATTTGATTAGTTTTGTCATTTTTACGGGTCAGTGTTTTAAGGTGAAAAATCGCTTAGCCGGGCCTTATCGCTCCATTTATTTCTACGATTCAAATATAACTTGTTGGAAAGCAATTATCAAAAAGATCGTTTGTAGTGAGAACGGGTGGTAATATTGTATTTGTTTTTAACATAAATTTTATATTACTAATTCTAACCATTACTAATGTCATACTTCGACGCAGTATGCACATATGGTAATATTTTTTGTAAGTGTTATATGCATATGTATAGACAAATGTAAAATAAGCCTTTCTATTGAAACACTAATCAAACACTTACAACAACAAACATAAGCAAAATATATTTAATATATTTAATCTAAAAATCGTTTTCTTAATTATTTAATATTTTACAAACATATACGAACGTGTTATTGAAGTACATAGACACATTAAAATGTTTGTGTTGGTACAGAAACAAGATAATCTTTAACTTGTCTAAAATCCGAATTGAGTTGAATAATGGTTTGTGGTAAACTCATAAAATTAAAAAGAAAATTATGTTTCGAAAATACTAATAATAAAGATGGTTTATGACCTCATTAGCAATTATATAGTTTAATAATTGTAATTGGTAAATTATTATTATTGTAATTATTATTTATTACTATTATTATTATTATTATCATTATTATTATTATTATTATTATTATTATTATTATTATTATTATTATTAAGATTATTATCTACCTTTAATGCCCATGAGTCTTCTAAAAGAAATTCGACCAAAGATAACACGTTCACCATATATTTCTCTTTGACGTAATTTATGGACATTTGAAATGTCTAGCATCGATATCTTTTAATTTAGCTGGCGTCAAGTCAGTATTGTTATGTTTTACCTTCTAATGACAATTTAATTAGTTTGCGGCAATACGCAGTTATATACTTCTGTTCAAATAATGTGCTGAAGAAATGCAAGGGAATGTAGACCACGAGTACATTCTTTATTTATTTCATACTTTGTTAACAGTATGTTATATTCACGTAAACTTTTACGGGTTGTTTATGAACTGGTCATAAACAATCAAATGTTTCAAAGCCCGTTTCCCTTACATTTCGAAAGATGATTTGTAACGTTCTAGAACATCGCTCGTACAGTATAGGGTTGGATAGGATTCAACGAGTGCTTGTTAGTCCATTTGGAATAAAGCCGGGTGCATTGGGGCAGATGACAATTTTTTGTCATTCCACGGTGTCATGTACTTCATGTTTTAATTGTTGTGTAACAGTTTTTATTCTGTATCAAAATGAAACTGATTTAACAGTCGGTAATGTCCGTATTTGTCACGAAAACGGTAAGTGAATACTCGGTAAAATACGTAAATTTTTCTATCGACTTGAAGTTTTAATACAGGCGATACACTCATTATACAAACACATGTTCTATCCAAAGAAGACAACACACATAACGTGAATAAAAGAGTAATAATAACTATTATAATACTCGAGTATATATAATGTTTATATGTTTTGTCAAAATGATATTTTTAGTATTATAAACGTTTTACACAATTTATTTTAGTTATTATAAAATTGAAGAAATTCATAAAGCAAAGATGCAAAAATCCATATCGCAAAGTGGCGTCTAACCTGCGATTTTCGGATTACAAGTAATAGTATACACCACTAAACGTCACTGTTTTATGTTTTTTATACATATTCGTCTGTCTGTTTTGAACAAAGAACACCTGTCTATATTCAGTAGGATTTATCGCTAACATTTACGGGAACTTTCGAGATGCCATTCCGTGTTGCTGAAACGTTGCTGTTTCGAAAATATTATGTCTTTAAGTGCACGGTAGCCCAATGTAAACGAGTTCTATTTCAAGTAATTTTCTCAATTGTAATAAACATTATTAAAATGCTTTATATAATAAACGATTACCTTAGTTGATTATATTGAGGAACCCGTTAGTCAGTAAACGTATAAAGACACGACGCTGAATAACTTTTAAACTTTAATTGTTTTATAAAATGAACAGTGACTATGTCAATAAACATGAACATTACTTTGTAGTCCTCAAATTTGTAGTAGGCACTACATATTCTTTAAGGTTTTTTATATTTTGTAGCGAACCAGGCCCATTTCCGACCGCTTGGCTGGTCTAACACATGACGACATTATCGGATGTGGTACAAAGCAACATTTTTTATTATTCACGTCGCTACTTAGCGAAACCAATACAATCGTGATCGTTATTATTCTGATATTAATATATCTCGTCTGTCAAGCATTTTAACAAAGACTTGCAAGAACACGTGCACCTGGCAATAGATTTAGCCTAATGACTTTTTACATTCCGACAATAACTTATTAGCCGAACGTGACAGCCATGGTTTCGCTTAATCACTCGTCTATAACAATTTTGATGTGTTATTGATTGGTGTCATACGGTAATTAACCATTCATTAGTACCCATGTACTTAACCCAACAATAGACGATCAGTTCAGGATACTTTTAATATTATATAGGTATGTTTGGTGATGATCACTTGCAATGCGAAGAAATTAACAAGCATATCATTTGATTTGATAAAAACTGACTGAAGTACTTTAATTATTGTCTAGAGTTATAATTATATTTTTTAATTTATTAAAAAAAGAACCTTAACAAAAATCAAGTGAAAAAAATAAAGTAAGTACAATGTTTACTATTAACAATAAAACAGCAGAAACTTATATTAGTATTTAAAATTACCTTTAAATGTTTTCCTACATATATGTATTGCTAAAAAACGATACATGACAGATCCATAGAGAATCTATAGACGCTACAATAATATTTCCTCTTGACAAAGAAGCCCGAGTAATTTTAATCCTTTGACTAAGTATTATTCATCTTATATGCGATTTAAATCAAAATACTTCATTTAAAAACCATGTAAGTTTTAAAGAGCTCAGATAATGATTTTAATTCATATTTTATTTCTTCTGGTAGACATTGTCTTTAACAAGATGTTGTGTAAACAGTAACCGACGTATAGTAGATATACAAGTAAAACTTGGGATATTTCGCTAATCATTTCGATATAGAGGACGTGTACATTAATTCGAACCGTTGTATGTTGACCACGACATTCAACAATCATCTCAGGTTCTTATTTTGCTATTAATTAAGAGATTAAGATTAATTGGAGATTGTGATTAACACATTGGTATCCCAGTTTTGCCTGGGTATAAGCTTAATATCCACATAAATATAATTATTTAGTGCACACACACAAACACACACACACACACACATATATCTTATATTTACATGTTGTTTGACCAGAATCAGACGAAGATGCAAAGTAATGCACTGAGTATGGCCATCAGAGTAACTTCATGTACGATACATTTTGTAAGAATTAAGAAAGAAAATAGACAAGGCACTTTTTGTTCTAATATAAGATTGCACCGTAATTACAATATTAATACTAGTACTAGTTGTAGTTAAAAAGATAAATCAAGTAAATAGAGAAATTCACTTTTCCGCGAGTCTAAAAATAGAGATTAAGTTCCGCCTTCTTGCCCACAAACAACCTGGTTTAAAGTGACAGATCTTACAGATTATCTTACCGATCCGCGAAAATATTTTAATTTAAGATCTCCCAAATGAAAAGAGCTTGTGATGGAGATGTTTAGATGAAGATTAAGACAGTTTCATCCAATGATGCATTCATGACACAAAATTATGAAAGAAAGTTGTTGCTGGCTACAGCGAGATTTTACCTTTCGATGCAGAAATGGACAAGCCTCATCCAATAAACTAAATTAAGATGCAAACAGAGAAGCGATTACAGCAACGTACGATTCCTTGCAAACCACAAACAACCTTGTTGCTATTAAATTGAACCAAAAGATCAAACAGATTTAAACTGATCGCTTGTCAAAATCATTGTTTGTGGGACAGTGTGTAAGTGAGAATCAGCATAACGCAGGTAAAGTGTCATTCAACGCGATGTGATTGGCTAATTCCATGCTAATACACAATGTGTAATATCTATTTTTAGATCTCGCGGAAAGGTGAATTGTATAGCTGATCTGATAAGCTAATAGAACACACACACACACACAAACACAAACACACACACACACACACACACACACACACACACACACCAACTATATTTATTCAAATTCTTGCCCGACTTTTACAAAAGTTTAGTTGCTTGAAAGTGACTATTTCTGTACGCACCTTGCATATATTTTTTTTTCATAGTAATATTTTAATGCTTTTAGAAATAATAATAAAAAAACTAAGAGAAACAGAATGTGTGCGTTGTGTTATGAAAGTGAATATGTGAGTTTTCTGATGCGATCAGCCTTAGGAAGAATGACAGGAGTTGTATAATAATAGCAACAGCGATAAGGGTGCATTGTTTTAATACGTTGTAGACTATTTTCGAGAATGAAAACACGGAATGTATAAACAATGAGTTCCTTTCAGCTTGGTGATTTACTGCATGCGGGTATTTTATTGTTAATGGCTTAAGATAAACTAAGGAAGAAACGAATTTGCTGCATGGAAACCTTTTAATCTTAAAAATAATTAAACTGTTGAGACATCGTGTCACGGCGTTTTCTTAATGCCTTTCAAATGGATGTCCATTTATTATTATATAAGATGCATGATCAAGGTATAAGTGAGATCGATCGAGCTGGTCTGTCACATCATATTTTATATATTTGAAATCCCTGAAAGGAAATATACGTAAAGTCGCATACTAAAAGCTAATGGATAAGTGAAAGAAGATATTGAATATATCATAATTATGCTATGTGGCAAACGACTGACATTTTACGAGGGTGTTTAAGAATGTTTGAAATGATAAAATGCTTGCATACACGAACAAAACGTTGTCATGAATTATTTGTAACGCCTTCATTTTATATTTAAAACATTTAAGTGCTCACACTATATTTAGGACAGGCAATGTCAACATACTGTTCTAGATTTGTGCCAAGTACATATATTCCAATGAACATGAATTGCCAGAAAAGACTGATACGGAGTATGGACGACGCCAAAAAATATGTCAGAACGATAAACATATTTAGAATATTAACATTAAGTAATATTTCATTTGCTTTTTTGTTTAAATATGTTTACAAAAAGGATGTGTTATACCTAGGTGATAATTATAAATGTAATTACAGCTTTTAGCAGTTCGCTTGGACCGTCCAGAGTAAGCAGAAGGCTACATTTCGGAAGCACGAACGATTGACCCTGCATGCCCTCAACTGCCCTCGGCCAGTCTGTATGCATAAGAGAAAACGGTGCGAATACAAAATATATGTATGTCGATGGAAACTAAACGATTCAGATCACACGGGTGTAGTGTTCAAAGCTATTCTCGAGGAGCTGTAGCAGGTATGAGCAACAGTTATTTCAGACATAATTCTGGTTAAAGTACCATCATATAGAATGTATATTTTGATACATAGTTGCTTTTATTGGATGGTTGAGACATGGGTTGTAACATTTGTCTATAAAACAGCCTATGTTTAGAAGAGATTGCGTGTTTTTCCACTGAACATTTGCCAGCTTTCCAATGCGTTGCACAATCGACTTACCCAGGAAAGGGTAATGAAATGACCATAATTTGCATATCTTAATTGCTAACATAATAAATTTCCGACGTCCAAACGGCGCTTCTAAGCGTTTTCATTATTTTAAACAAGGGGCAAGATTAAAACATATGTAAACAACACCTACTTAACCAATTCTGTACAAACTTTACGACTTTACGAATCCTTGGCTAGGTGCGGATTTCAACATGTTAAAAACTGATCAGTATTATAATCATAAAACGTCGTTATTTTTTTAATAGTTTTGCTTGATGCACCATGCCCATTATAGCAAATCGTGTTTGGAATTGATTATGAAATGTGTGAAGTTTTATGTTGTTATTATGAAATACATGAAAATTATTCACAAGAATAAATTATCTGTTTATATGACTGTTAATTATCTTCAAATATTTATTTTTTGTAGGATTCTGTTTAATATAAACCCCAGTTGGCCATTTTGCCGACTGACCGTTCCAAGGCGGTAACTGATGGTTTTTCTTTTTGTGTGTTATGTCTCGTCTCTGTGTTTTTTGTCACATTTACATTTACCTTGTCTGCCTTGGTCTGCAGGTAGATAAAATTTAAATATCTGTGAAAATTTTGATAGGACCTTTTCTTATTTACCTATTCATAACTGGTATGTCCTTTCTGTAAACAATATTTCGAATGACAATAATAACTTCTCTGATTGCGAATATATTGCTTTATTTCGCAGTTTCTGAAGAAACGTATTTTACATGTTAGCTTCACGCGTGTAGACTGTCAAACTTTGAAACCTCTCAAGGATATCAGCAGTTCGGAGATGAGCTGTATGCATGCTGGACACTTATGCTCATTCGCTTCTATGGCGTCTAGTTGTGCTAGTTATGGGCAAAGTTTTAAATAAAGTTAAATTAGAAATTTTATTGGACAAGTCTGGTTTCAACGGTTCGGATATATACAATCGTCTTCTTTTTGTTGTTGTTTTTTATATTGGGGTTTACGGCACACCGACACTTTTTATAGGTCATACGGTGCCGAATGCAGTTAAATTTAACGTAAACTGAATATAATCAGGTTAAAATCTAAATATGTAAGTATAAATATAAAAATCTATAAAGTTAAAATAATGTGAGATAGAATTGTCAAAAGGTTAACATATTAAACAGTTTTAAAAAAATACCATGTAAGCATAATGAGCAGTTTAAAATTTATGAGAATACCAATATCCTTTAGGAAGCAAACAAGCTTAGAATCAGACACTGTTTTAAAAGGTTCGGATATGTTTTTGACATTAAAATATTTTGGCCGAATATGGTCTGTGTCAGTACAATGTAATAAACTATTATTAACTGTCAGTGGTTCCTGGCAAGGAACACATTCAGGTTGAACCGCTCTTTTTAATTAAAGGCTTAACTGGCACTGTCATAATGTATGCTGAGATATGAATGAGTTACTCGTACTATGCCCAATGATATTGCGGGTAGGAGATACGTCTTCCTGTCTATTTCCTCTGCAAATCGAGATATTGGCTTCGACGTTACATTTAATTAAGCGTAATTTGTTATAAATGGTATTGTCCCAACTTGTTTGGCATTTGGTTACAATATATTGATAAGGAGGTGGTTTAAATTCTGTGTGCGGGATGCAAAGATTTGTCTCAGTAAGGACTGAAGCAGATTTTGCACTTTTATCGGCATCCTCTTTTCCAACATGACTCTGTATCCAACAGAAAACAGTATGCTTATTAACATAAAGTTCATTAAGTTTTAAAAGTTATTCTCTAATGAAGGGGTTGCACAAATTTAGATTATAAATAGACTGTCATACCGACAAAGAGTCAGTAATTATTACATATTTATCGCAAGGAAGATTTGAAATGAAATAAAGAGAAAGGTTAACGGCCTGAATTTCGGCTGTGAAAATGGAAGAGTCGGGTGGTAATTTTTGTTTAAAAAAATGAACTTTACTGAAGGAAGCACAGCCGCTATATAAATCTGCTTTTGAGCAATCAGTGCATATTTCGATGTAGTTAAAGTATATCCTATTGCGCAGTTCGATGAAATTTGAGCGAAGAGGGTCTGTTTTTGCCATATCCTTGTACAAAGGGTTAACTCAACAACAGGAGTGTTCAACTGCCATGGTAGAAATTTCAAGACATTATTTTCCATTATTTGATTTAAATTCAGATGTTATGATTGTATGATTTCTAATATCCGTAAAGCAAACGGCTTTACTGCCTTTGGTTTAAGATCGTACAGGTGTTCATGTTTAGGATTGAAAATAACACTATATGCTGGATTCTTAGGGTTAGATTTAACTTTTGTTATGAAGCGCAAGTTTCTCTCGTCTAAGGTATATAATGATGGCTCATTAGCTTCAAAGAAAAGGCTCTCTACAGGAGAGATCCTGAAAGCTCCAAGGGCCACACGGATTCCCCTGGTTGTAGACAACGTCTAGCAACTGGAGGTATGATCTTCTGGCAGACACGTAAACATTGCTGCCATAATCTAATTTTGATCTTACTAGTAATCTTTAAAGTTGCAAAATAACTTTTCTGTAAGCTCCCCAGTCGGTATGGGATAAAAATTCCAATAGGTTTAGAGATTTGACATTTATTTTTTACATATTTGGTATGGTTATAAAAACAATTTGCTGTCAAATATGACACCAAGAAATTTTATGCAAACTTCTTTTCTGACAGAAATGTATCCAGTTTGTTTTGGTGGATGAACATTTAAAGCGATTGTTGTTACTCCAAGTTTATAGTTTGTTGTGGCATTGTTGTAATTGCCTTTCAATGGTGTTTATATTTTAAAGCGATAGCATGCAAGAAAATCGTCCACATGCAGTAAACAATCGACTTCATCATTTAGAATTTTTACAATGTTATTCATTTTGAAGTTAAAGTGAGTAACAGACAATATACTGCCCTGAGGGACACCTTGTTCCAGTTTATGAACCGAAGACAACGTAGACCCAACTATTGTTCGGTAATTAAATGGACTTGATTGTTTTCTGATTATAACACTATTGGCAGGACTTTATTGCCTAAACGATGTATGGCTAATAAATAACAAAAAGCAACTTACATACATTCCGCTTCAGGATATCATTCATCTCTTTGCCTTTCTTTGTGTCATCCTTCTTAACATCTCGAGTACATGATGATTAAATTGGAAGTGGTCACTTTCCAATAGTTTTAAACAACGAATCTGTAAACCTAATTGACAAAATAGGGAACTATACTCAATGTCCTGTACTGACGACTTGACTATGTCAACGTTTGAGAATGCCGACGATAAAATACATTCATTCTAGATAAAATTTAAATATCTGTGAAAATTTTTCATTTGTTGTGCTGGCATAACAGAATAGATTTTCTTATTGAATTGTAAACTGACCTGACTATTTTCTCTAGATTTTTATTTGTTATGCTGGCATAACAGAACAGTGTTTTTTTCAATTCAATTGTAGGTTGGCCTAACAGTTTTTTTCTACATATTCATTTGTTATGCTGGCATGACAGAATAGATTTTCTTATTGAATTGTAAACTGACCTCACTATTTTCTGTACATGTTCACTTGTTATGCTGACATAACAGTACATATTTTTTTATTCAATTGTATGCTGGCCTAACAGTTGTTTTCTACATTTTCATTTATTATGCCAGCATAACAGATAAGATTTTCTTATTGAATATTAAGCTGACCTGACTATTTTCTGTACATTTTCATTTGTTATGCTGGCATAAGAGAACAGTTTTTTTCCTATTCAATTGTCTGCTTGCTTAACAGTTTTTTCTTCATTTTCATTTATTATGCCAGCATAACAGAAGAGATTTTCTTTTTGAATTGTAAACTGACCTGACTATTTTCTGTACACTTTCATTTGTTATGCCAGCATAACAGAATAAATTTTCTTATTGAATAGTTAACTGACCTGACTATTTCCCTATATTTTCATTTGTTATGCCGCCATAACAGAACAGGGTTTTTTCTCTTTTTCAATTGTATGCTGGCTTAACAGTTTTTTCTACATTTTCATTTGTTATGCTGGCATAACAGAACAGTTTTTTTCTTATTTAATTGTATGCTGGCCTAACAGTTTTTTTTTCTACATTTTCATTTGTTATGCCAGCATACAAGAATAGATTTTCTCATTGAATAGTATACTGACCTGACTATTTTCTGTACATTTTCATTTGTTATGCTGGCATAAGAGAACAGTTTTTTTTCCTATTCAATTGTATGCTTGCTTAACAGTTTTTTCTTCATTTTCATTTATTATGCCAGCATAACAGAAGAGATTTTCTTATTGAATTGTAAACTGACCTGACTATTTTCTGTACACTTTCATTTGTTATGCCAGCATAACAGAATAGATTTTATTATTAAATAGTAGTCTGACCTGACTATTTCCGTATATTTTCATTTGTTATGCCGGCATAATAGAACAGGGTTTTTTTCTTATTTAATTGTATGCTGGCTTACCAGTTTTTTTCTACATTTTCATTTGTTATGCTGGCATAACAGAACAGTTTTTTTCTTATTTAATTGTATGCTGGCTTAACAGTTTTTTTCTACATTTTCAATTGTTATGCTGGCATAACAGAACAGTTTCTTTCTTATTCAATTGTATGCTGGCCTAACAGCTTTTTTTTACATTTTCATTTGTTATGCCAGCATAACAGAATAGATTTTTTTATTGAATAGTAAACTGACCTGACTATTTTCTGTACATTTTCATTTGTTATGCTGGCATAACAGAACAGTTTTTTTTTTATTCAATTGTATGCTGGCCTAACAGTTTTTATCTACATTTTCATTTGTTATGCCAGCATAACAGAATAGATTTTCTCATTGAATAGTATACTGACCTGACTATTTTATGTACATTTTCATTTGTTATGCTGGCATAACAGAACAGGTTTTTTTATTCAATTGTATGCTGGCCTAACAGTTTTTTTTTCTACATTTTCATTTGTTATGCCAGCATAACAGAAAATATTTTCTTATTGAATAGTTACCTGACCTGACTATTTTCTGTACATTTTCATTTGTTCTGCTGGCATAACAGAATAGATTTTATTATTGAATAGTAAACTGACCTGACAGAATTTTATGTACATTTTAATTAACAAAACAGTGTTTTCTTATTGAATACTATTCTGGCCTAACAGTTTGCTCTTAACATTCATTTGTTATGCTGGCATAACAGAGAAGTTTTTCTCAATGAATCGTAAATTGTCCTAACAGTACTTTTTGTACATTTTCATTTGTTATGCCGGCGTAACAGTTTATTTTATTCAATAGTATGTTGGCCTAAGATTTTTTTCTAAAATTTTCATTTGTTATGCTGGCATAACAAAATAGATTTTCTTATTGAATTGTAAATTGACAGTATTTTCTGTACATGTTCACTTGCTATGCTGGCATAACAGAATAGTTTCTTCTCTATATTAAACTTTAATACTGTAGCATGTTGTTCCTTATTTATGTTGTCATTTGCCCAGTATTGGTCAGAATGTTTGCTTCTGTACATGTAATTGTATGGCTAAAAATGGCCTTTTTAAATGAAACATTTTGGAAAGTGTAAATTTAATCCACATATTTAGGTACCTATTTCTCCAAAATGATACCTCCCAATTAGGAATGATTAAACGTTCCCTTTTTAAAATAAAATGCGTTATATGACCTTTTCTTATTTACCAATTGCGAGTGTAACCCATTTGCCTGAAAAATAAGACACGATTTCTCCTTCAAAACTCCAGAAATTGTTCTGTCTGTAATGTTGTTATGTCCGTCGTGAAGAGTTTTTTTTAATTTAAAAGTTGGTCCGATTGAGCTTTTCGTGTTATTTAGCCTAGAAATGACCCGTGTCTCACTTTTTAACAGATTTTGGGTCGCCACTGATACCTTTTCGTGATTTTTCGATAATGAATGGAGCCATTTTAGACATCTTTGTTTCTGCATAACTAGAACTGACAGGGTACTCGGCCCATATTGTACTCTTTCTTTCTTTCTTTTTTTTTCTTTCTTTGCGACTAAATGTGTTTAAAGCAGCATACATTATGACAGTGCCAGTTAAGCCTTTAATTACCATCTGTTTCACGCTGGGGTGTCATAATCCTCCGCACGTGTGGGGTAATAAATCGGACAGGTTGTGAAATGTGTTTACGACTGTTGTATTTGTAACAAGACATCACCGAACAAATATAGGTCCCCCTTTCTTATTTGACATTTTCTTCAAGTACTGTATGCATCGGAAACGAATCTGCCGAATAAAATGACTGAATAGTTAAAATGTTATTATTCAATTATTCACTATTTTTTTTTGCAATTTTATTTTACTTTATGTCAACAGACGAAACAACTAGCTCACAACAGCAGAAGATGTTCACAACAGGGTGTATGTTTAGAAAGTAATGCCCATTAAAAACGCCCCAGTATACCAGGAATGAAAACAGTTAATTTCAATATGTATTTTGCAGTATATTTATTTTTTTCTATTTTACTTAGATGTAATTTGTTAAATATCATGTCTTATATATTATATGGCATATATGTAGCCGGGAGATAAGGGAAAAAGGACCTTGTTTATAAACTCAAAGACTTATAGCTAAGGCTCTTAAAGGTGGGATGGGTAATTGCAGTGTTTAATTGATGACCTTTATTGATCTGTTTGCAAAAATCACAAAGGTGCTGTTTTTTTAAAAAAAAAAAAAACATTTGAAACCTATTACTATTTCAAATTGTCCATTGTCCAATCTGTTCCTAAAACAGATGACCGTCCTATAACTGCGGGAAGACAATACAATTAAATATAAGTGTGATGTAAGAGTAAATGAATGGTTGTGCCGATATATTGACACCGTTGACAAACTCGTCGACTAATTGTATGCAGTCGATCAAGAAAAAGGGTAATTTCACAAACGGCTTATTTGGAGAATTAATTGGTTCATTCGTTTGCTAACCTGCAAATGTAGAGCACATGCGTTTGTACCAGTTTAATTTATTAGGAACTAAAGCTTCCAAATTTTACAACGACTAAACAGAATTGCCAAGTAATTGAGAAAAAAACAACATTTTATGGAACAAAACTATTTTTAAATATCTATTTACAATAAATATAACTTAACATTTCGAAAGAAAGTTGTAGATAAGATTACATAAGTATTTTTAAATTTTACCTTCAGGTAATAACACCGAATGTACACCTTTAAAAGTTAATATTGTAATAAATATATAGGCTGTACTTACAAAAAGTATATACAAAGTATTTTTAAATGAAAATATTTTCAATTTTGGTAATTTTTTAATAATTTTCAGAATAGCACAAACACAAACGAAACATTAGTATTTCATATGTCCATACTTTATATGTCGATCTTAAACAAGACTGTTGCAACATTATTCGGCGTCCTTCCTATTACGGATATATCCTGATATGCCACTTTGTACATTCGAACAAAGAGCACCTAAATTTGTTACGCTAAGGTCAACTGTTTGTTTGTTTCACGGTATTGAATGAAACAAAGACCAGAATAAGGCCATGTTAGACCCCACCAAGTAATATCTGTCCACGGCGTAATGTTCCAGCGAGTTCAGGGAACATTTTAATCCTTTCCCTGCTACGATCGTCACGGGGGAATCGCGGCGTTTTCTGGTCTAACTGTTAGTGAGGGTATCTGTGAGGCTAGTCGGGTGCTGTTCAATAATGTAGAAGGAGAATCAGATAGTGTATTTCTACCAGATGATACTAGGGATATTATATGTACAATGGCAAGCGGTACTTCGCATAATCTACCTAGAACAGAGGAGAGTCATATCATTACCTTACTTAGGAAAATCCTAAAAGGATTGTTACGTGTATTTCCTTTGATGGACATTGAACTTTGGTTCTTCAATTCCATCTTCACATGAACAGGAGGCTACAACCATTTATTCGTCTCTGGTCATGTTTGTTCATGATTCAGAAAATTAATTTTATTTGGGGTCAACCATTTTTGTGTTGTTTTTCAAATCGAAATAATACCATATTCCTTTTCTGAACACTTTGTGGAAATTATTTTTCGATGACGTCACTACTTTCGTCATAACGTATAGAAAATATCAGCGCATGGACATTTTGTTTACAAATAGATCGTTTTCTTTTCGTTGCTTGCATTTGAGAAACTCATCAGGAAGTGCGAGGTTAGATCTCTGTAAAACCGGTTTAAGCACCCCAGTCGGTCCATATTGCAGACTGTCCGTTCCAAGGCGGTAACTGTCAGGTTTGCTCTTTTCCTTAAATGACTCATCACAGATTTGTTCTTACTTTTCGCTTGGCTTGCATGTGAAATACCTTTGTTCTGTGCCTTTTCGGAGTTTGGTATATGTTGCAATACTCATAGGACTTTGTCATATATTCTTAAGATTCTGTATAGAGAAGGCTACGCGCCTTAGAGGAAGTGAAAGATAAGGTGGAGATAATAGACAGAGATGTCAAGAAGTTGTGGATAGTTTTAAAAGAAAGAGACAGAAAGTTGAATGGTAGGCTGTATGCATTGGAAGAAAAGGTAGAGATGTATGAGTTTGACAGCGGGAGATTGTGAAGCAAGGTTGAGTACCTGGAGGAGCGAAAGGAAGGGTTAAGAGGTGAAGTTACTTACCTCCAGTCTCAGTCAATGAGAAACAATCTCGTGTTTGATAATATTCCAGAGGACATAAATGAGACTAATGAACAGACGGAAAAGAATGTAAGAGACTTCATTAAGAATAAGCTGAAGGTGGCACAGGCTATTGAGGACGAAATGGATTTCAAGAGGGTTCATAGAATGGGATATAAATATGGTGGTAGAACAAGAAAGATTGTGGCCAGGTTTCACAGGTTCAAAGACAAGGAAATGGTGATGAGACAATGCAAACATCTGAAGGGTCCGAGAGAGGTGGAAAACAAGCATGGATTGCTTATGACACTCTTTATATTGATGGCAAGGCTGTAAATAAATAGGGGTATTACGAGAATGAACTGAACGTGCTTTCTTGGAAAGTCCAAGGACTAACCAGAGAAAAGCGCGGATGTACAGATTTAACAAATATTATTAATAACAATGATATTATTTTTATATATGAAACATGGGCTTCCTCTAAAACAGATCTTGGCTTAGATAAATATACTGTTCACCATTTTAAGCACGGGCATGCCAAAAGGCATAGCGGTGGTTTAGCTCTGCATTACAGAAATTGTTTGAAAGATGACATAAAAAATTGTAAAAAACGACTTTAATACAAAAATATGAACAAAATTAGATAAAACTTTTTTTTCATGTTGATAATGATATTTATATTTTTGGTTTATCTTTTGGGAGAGGATTCCCCAGCATATTGTATTATTAATGTTGATCTTTTCGATATTTTAGAAAACAATATAAATACATTTGATGCATTGGAAATGTGTATATCTGTGGTGATTTTAACAGTAGAAGTGGTTTGAAACATGGTTATATTGCATTCGATGAAAATAATTGTTTTTAGATGATGTTAATTATATTCCAGACGTAACCATGGTCAGGACCTCACTGGACAATAAGTGTAATTCATTTGGTCATAAACTATTAGACTTGTGTAAAGGGTCATGTATGTGTATAGTAAATGGAAGGCTAGGGGGTGATTTCGGTGTGGGAAATTATACCTTTATTTCTAGTCAAGGAATGTCATTAATAGATTACATTTTAACCAGAGAATGTAATTTTGCACGGTTGTCACGGTTCACTATTTACCCTATTAATGAATGGAGTGAGCATTGTCCAATGCAGTTTGCCCTACTATATAACATTGGTTTTACTAATGAAACATATTATGATGATGTATCTGTGAAATGGAATAATAATTGTATATCGATCTTTCGTTCATCACTTAATGCAAAACTACCTTTATAAAACAATGTAACGACATAAATTTAGATATACAATCGATATTTAGCGCGGTCAGGGATTTCACAGCAGTGATGCGTGAAGTAACTGACCCGTTATTTGTGAAGCATATAACACGGAAACCTTCCAACAGTTTTTCAGATTTACCGTTACACAGTCGTAAAAAGTGGTTTGATAAAGACTGTAATGATGCGAGAAATCTTTATTTACATGCAAATAGAGTGTTCTACCATAATAAATCTGGGGAGAAAAGAATTTCTTTATGTAATCGTAAAAAAGAGTACAAATACCTAATTCGAAACAAAAAGCGTCTTTTTACGAGAAGAAAAATATTTAATATCGAAAAGCTTAAGTTCTGCAATCCTAAACAATTGTGGATGCATTTTAAAAAGCCAAAAAGAAAAGTTGAGGGAGGTTTATCATTAATCAGTTTTATAATTACTTTTTAAACTTAGAAAATGATATTTTCAAAAGTCAAAATGAAGATGCGGATGCTTTATATGATTTTAACAATTGTTCTGATAATGAAAGTTATAACAGAAAGATTTCGGTTGAGGAGGTGATTTTAGCTATTAATAATTTAAACCGCTGTAAGGCAAATGGTATTGCTGGGCTTATTAATGAATATTTTATTGAAAGCAAAGTTATTTTTGCTGGACATGTATGTGATATTTTTAACGCGATATTTGATTCTGGATGTTTTCCGGAAGAATGGGCAATGGGTATTATTGTCCCCTTACATAAAAAGGGGGCAAGTATGATCCTTACAATTACCGTGGTATAACCTTTTTAAGTGTTATTGCAAAATTGTTTACCTCAGTTTAAACAATAGAATTAATACATTCCTAAGACCTATTCAAAGATAGGAGATTATCAGTATGGTTTTAAAAAAAGTCAATCTACCGTTAATGCAATGTTTGCTGTACAATCTATTGTTCAACATACTATCTTTAATAATAAACGAATACATGTAGGTATAATTGATCTGAAAGACAATGTTTCGATGGTGTTAATAGAAATTCACTGTGGTTTAAATTATATAAAATTGGTATTTATGGTAAGATGCTACGTGTACAAAAGAATATGTATTGTGAAGTCATGTATGAGGCAATATAATAGTTTCTCTGGAGTTTTTACTTGTTATGTTGGATTGAGGCAAGGCGGGGTTATCTCCCCTGCCCTTGTGTCATTGTTCTTGGACGACCTTGAATTGTTTTTAAGATCCAACACAGAATCGAATATTTGCATTATTGATGTTTTATTTAGTGTTTTACTATTTGCTGATGACATAGTCATATTGGGAGATTCTCCTCAAGATTTACAAAATAAATTAGACTTACTGCATAATAAATGTCAACAATGGAGCTAAGAAGTAAATGTGCTTAAGACTTAAATCATGGTTTTCCGAAACAGAGGGCGGCATTTATCTTCTGAAAAAGTATATATAATGGAAATGAAATGAAAAGTGTTGATACTTTTAATTATCTTGGAACAGTTTTTATTTATACAGGTTCTTTTAATAATAATATTAAACATTGGGCGGGAAAGGGAATCAAAGCACTGAATGTATTAAGTAATCACTGTCGAAAAATACTATTGACTCCTAAGTCCTTGTGTCAGCTGTTCGATGCTTTTGTTGGTTCTATTCTTAAGTACTCACGTGAGTTGTGGGGATTCTGTACAATTAAAAGTCTGGAACGTCTGCACTTAATGTTTGTAAAAATATATTAAATGTCCGTTCTAGTACAAGTAAACTGTAGCTGTATATGCAAAACTTGGACGCTATCCTTTAAATATTACTCGTTTTGTTAGAATTATTAAGTACTGGTGTAAACTAATACATTCAGTAAATAAAATAACTGTTATATTGTATAAACAAGGTTTAGAAGATTGTTTAAATGGTTGCAAAACTGGGTTTACAATGTAAAAACCTTATTAGACAGGTATGGTTTTTCAGAAGTGTTTCAGCATCAAAATTCAATTATTAAGAAAACATTTCCTCTGATATTAAACAACGTATTATTGACACTTTTACACAAGAATGATATGGCTTATTGAAAAGTAATATTGTATTAGATTTTTATAAAAATATGAAAGACATGACAAGCTACGAACCATACTTGGATATTTTACCAAATGATGTAAGACATTTTATTACAAAACATGAGAATTTCTGCACATTCTTTAAGAATTCACATTAAACGATTTTCAAGAAATCCTTTATCTAGAGAAAGCAGATACTGTTTGCTATGTTATAACAGAGACATCTTCTTTCATTTTATTTGTATATGCCCAGTATACAATGTTTTAAGAAGAAACTACCTCAAATCAACGTTGTATAAAATACCGTCTGTATATAAAATTTGTAAAATCGCCCTTTTTATCAAGAAAGCAACCTTAGTAAGAAGGAGCATAAGCGTTAATAATACATAAAGTTCGTTCTCGTAGGTTGTTTATTTTATTTATTTTATTGCCGAAATAGATTTGATATAATCTCTGTTGAAAAAAGATTGCTTCTTAAAGTTGTTAAGTCACAACATAGGCTTTTAAAAGAACAATCATAAAAGATAAGGCCGTCATCCCACAGTAAAATTCATCACCACCACCACCCTCATCATCATCATCGTCATCATCATCACCACCACCACCACCACCCTCATCATCATCATCATCATCATCATCATCATCATCATCATCATCATCATCACCACCACCACCACCCTCATCATCATCATCATCATCATCATCATCATGTCCATCAATAATAATAATTATTATAATTTTAATAATAATGATAATTTTATTTACACCACACATTTCTTTCCGTAACTGTTAGTTCGACGAAACAACTATATATTCATCTTGACAATTTAAGAGTGTAGCAACTAGAACTACATCACCATCTACCTACCTATCTTCCGGGTGGAAGTATATTCATTTGTGACCGACCTTCATAAGTTAACCAGTGTAACTTAAGAAATTGAAATAATTCTGAGTTAAAAGCAGAATATTACACGATGGCTTAAAATTGTTTACAGATTTTCTTTGTTTTGTTTGTTTGTGTGTTTGTTGTTGTTGTTTGTTTGTTGTTGTTGTTTTCAAAAAAAAAAATCATAATTCCACTTCTTATGCCCCTTTCAGTAATACATGCTTTAAAGACTGTGCAGGACAGGCTGTTTCCTCTCATCATTCTCGTACGTCTTCAATGCTCTCCCTCCCTCTCTCTCTCTCTCTTTCTCTCTCTCTCTCTCTCTCTCTCTCTCTCTCTCTCTCTCTCTCTCTCAGAGCACCAAGAGTCTGACAAGCAGGAACTTTCGAATCTTATCTGACTACAACACAATGTCTGGTATCCTAGCCTTAATTGTGATGCTATAGAGAAGTGTAAATTGCTTGTGTAGATCTATCTCTGTTGATTGCAGACCTTAAATTGTTTTACAGCTTTATATTAACCTGTCCTGGAAAAGTCGATGGACACAGGTCCTTTCCTCGCCTTTCTTTTATCTCTCCTTGCCTCGCCTTGTATTGAGGCAATCTTCGCGAGGGCCATGTCACTGTTAAGCCTGTTTTGAATGGCCACACATGCTCCTTCTGGTTCGCATAATTTTCACGATGCATCTTATAGCTAGCCCAAACTTTAAATACATGTTTATGGTGGGGATGGTAGAAGATCGTCAAAGATAGTTATTGAGTTTTCTTTCAAGCTCCTCACTTGTTGTAGACAAGCAATGGCTATAGTACTCTGGGTAGAGTACCATGCTGGTAACACCATTTACAACGTTCACTGGCGTCTACGTGATTTATTCTTCTATGCATAACATAAATCATATTCGAAATCCATGTATGAATGGATGACTGTATTACTTTGTGCAGCTTCGTGATGGCGTCATTGTTAATTTGCAAAGACACAACATTCTTAAATGTTTTATAAGTTTTATTGTATTAAATGACTGCAATCATAAGCAGAAGGTCAAGGCAAACAATACCTTTTTTTCCTTATTACCATGAAAACTCTTATTTTGGTTTGGTAATTTCACATGGGGAGTTTGTGTGATTAAATAAGTCACTCCAAGCTTATGGAATTATATTTCATAAAAGTCAAGGTAAATGTTTACACTGCTAGTGTAAAGCATCTAGGTTTCTAGTTTAAACTATCTAAACAATACTTCTCCTACTGACTGATCAACGCGTTGCAAGGCATCAAATATCATCAGTATATAAAAGATAGAGATTAAAAGCTTGCTTCTATCGGCTTTAGACGTCAATATAAGTTTGTGATGTGATTTCATAACATAATTACATATAAGAATGTCAGCTTTAGTTTACTGCTACGAAACTAGAGAAGATTTCCATTAAGATAATATTCCGCCCAAGTTATTGAATTGTGTATCGATCCTTCCGTAAAGTCAAATCAGTCAAAACAGCCACGGTTACTACTAACTCTATCTATACAATTGAAGTAAGCAAATATTTACATTGGTATGGTACCAGTTATAATAGGTGCTGGATAGCGTATTTGTAGCTGCTTAGTGCAAGTGTTGGTTCCTTAAGTTTATAATAACTCAAAATCTTAAAGACAATCGATAACAGTAATATACTTCCATTTCAGTAGTAGTTTTTGTTTCCAACAGTAATGTTCAAGTGATTCTTTAATGAAATTTAACAGCATATACCTCTTATTATGTTATTTTGTTTATGTTATTAATTTCGATTACTCTACTTTTGAATAGTATATGGGATAGGAAGTGATTTTTCTAATGAAAGAAGTGCAAACGCTTTTATCAGTTGACCAAGTTTCATGTGAGTAAACCTGTGAATGTTCGTTAGTGATGACCGGCATTAATGCAACAATGATTTGTTATAAGCATTCATGGCGCGATCAATGTGTCTACCTTCAACGGACCGTTAGTCTGGTTTATACATGAATATTACTGACAGTTAACCATAATTGACTTCATCTATAGATGATATCAATGTCTTACTAATAACCATCCTGATTATATCAGTTACTCTGGTGCAGAGAGTACTTAATAATATAGATTTAGTGGGATGGTTAATATTCCTAACATCATAGCCGCAACAGTCAAATGGCGTCTTGGTACTTTAACCATAATTCATAGAAAACTATCATATAATTATATCCATTTGATAAAAGATTTAAGATGTATTTTATAAATGAAGAAAACACTAAAAATGCTTAATGCTATTTAGATTAAATAGTAACGTCCCAGGATAGCATTGTTTTGGTGTGTGCTCGTTTAATAATAAAACTAGGGCCAAATGTATTTTCAATACAAATCCGACTTTTTTACAGTCAGTGTACAGTCATTGTATTTTTATATGAAATGCGAGCAAGTGTAGATGGCAAATACTATCCGTCGATTGAATAAGAACTGAGCTAACACTGAGTGGTGCATTCTGTTAAGCAGGTGACGCAATTAAGTCGGCACTAATGTAGTTCAATGACTTTCATGGAAACCACATACTTATTAATTACATCTTACAAAAAACGATAACGAAGTAATCGTGTCGTTCACCACGGTATCACTTTAGAGCTACAAGCTCGACTTATTAATCGAACCAACTTGCATTGAGTAAATCTATATAGCGAAATCTAATGCATAAGCCACCTAGTCCATGACAGTCGTAGATACGAATTATTTTATGTCCAAATTGTGTAACACTGAAGTACATACTGAATATTTCATATAGTTTTTCAAACACTATGGTAGTTTGAACCTATTTATTTATAGTCGATTGGGAAACAAGTTCTTTTAACTTATATTAATCCCTCTCGACTGTCCAATTCCTGGGTAGAACCAGTACTCAGGTACTGAGTACCTGGAGCAATGTGCAGTAAATAGTCTTGCTCAAGGACTAACATCACGTGGTCAGTTTCGGGGTTCGAACCCGGGACCCTCCGATCCGGAGTCCAACGTCTTAACCACTAGACCACGAACACTATGGTATGGAGAGCGTCAGGCAGCCGCGATGTAAGGGGTCGATCATCGTTAAAAAGATAACAGTAATAACACTCGAAATCCAAGTCGACTCAATTCCTGCCGTACTTCCCTAAGTATATTGGTTTGCAAAATACTGATATCTTCTTAGAATGGACTTTATTGCATATCTATTTACTACAAGTGCCAATGTTTTATGGTGGCTGATCTTTCAAAGTAAAAAATCGTACATAACACTGCAAATATATTTAGTGAGGACCGGTAAAATCATAATATTCGTGTAAGAACGGAAGGGAATCTATGAATATACAAAAACAATAAGACATAAAAATGTAAAAAAGCAATAATGGTACATTTTACAATGATCAGATATTTGTTTTTTTTTTGGGTTTTTTTTAAATTACTTCGTTACGTTAAAATTATAAATCTGATTGATGTCACCAATCAACTGAAACGACTATTTTTAATTAATGATTAAATTTAAAGAACTTTAGATTAAATACATAAATAGCTTATCTGGTAACATTTGACAACTAAAACTGTTAAGTTTGCTATTTTTCTTTAATGATTAATTACAGATTTGTTCGTACTTTTGCATTGGGCTTGAATGTGAATACCTCTGTCCTATGCCTTTTCAGGATTTTGTATATATTGCAATGCTCATGTCATGTATTCTTATTCATGACTACAACAGTGTTACCTGTGCAGTGAAGAGGTCGTAAAAGGTCTCACCGTCTATGCCGTCTATGTTGTCATTTTATTCATATTCTAACGACTGGTACGTGTATTTCCTTTGATGTACATTGTACTTTGGTTCTTCAGTTCCATGTTCACAAGAATAGGACGCTACAAGCATGTTCACTTCTCTTGACATTCTCTTTTCTTGAGTCGAAGCATTAATTTCACTTACAACTAGCAGTTATATGTTGTTATTCTTATACAAATACTACCTCTCTTTCTTTCTGTCTCTCTGTCTCTCTCTGTCTCTCTCTCATTCTTCAAATTCTATGTGGACATTATTTTTCATTGACGTCTCTCCTGTTGTCATAACATTTAAAAGAAACGGCATCGCTTGGACATTGCTTATTCAAATAGATCCGAAATTAGAGCTCTATCAAACTGGGTTAAGCACCCCAGACTGTCCCTTTTGCCGACTGGACTTTCTAAGGCGGTAATTGTCGAGTAAGCTATCTCTGTTAAATGACTCAACACATATTTGTACTTAATGTACATTTGGCTTGCATGTGGATACCTATTTCAAGGTTTAGTATATGTTGCAATGCTCATAGGACTTTATATTCTTGTTACTTATATTCAAGTTATGCTTGAGTTATTAATTATATAACAGCAGACGCTAGTTTTAATTAAAATATGCATTCATCGTTTCAGTTTGACAAAAAGATGTCCAGTTGGTGTTTTCATACTTTAAATGAAGCATTATGTTACAGTGTTCTTTAATTAAAAAAAAACATTTAAACTTTTCTATTATTTGTTGAAAACTAAATTATACGAGTCCATTATTTTATTTGCATGTAAAAGATTTATATATTGAAAGTGAGTAAAAAGTTTCAGAAATTATCTGATAGACCTTTCGCAAGAACCTTCTTTTTTCATTTAAATCCTTTGAAAGTAAAGTTCCTTTTTAAGGCTTATGATAGCTTTAAGGCAATTTTGTTTCGTCAATACCTTTAATGACAACAGTAATTGTACTCTTGAGACATTGCGATGCGGCTTTCTGTTCATGACTTCTTTAGGGAAAGATCATTTGTTAATATAAAAAGGTTGCAAGTCTCTGCCTTAATGGAGATTAATTCTTTCACATCGTATGCTATATGCTTAAAATTTGTGGAAGGCAATGGTGTACGCTGTTTGACGAAGAGCTGTTAAGGGAGTATTTAGTACTAACAAGGAATAAGCGCACATCTCATCGACGTTTATAACTTTTATTTTACGTGGGTGTAGGGACAATAGGGGAGCTTTATATATCCGTGAACGTTGTAATGCGCCCTGTGCAATATTTACCATCTTGTCATTGTCTAAATTTAAGAATAAACTCTACGGTGAAGCAATGCTGTTTTTGAAGGGCAATACAAATATAAGCACGTAGTGATACAGGTATAAGAACGAAAGGGTAAATTTTATCAGAAGACAGTAGAAAAGGAGGCAGATATGGAGCTTAAAGCAATAATGCATACACGTAATCAAACAGGCTACGTGCAATCGATTGTGTTCAAAAGCCGAAACTAACATGGAACTTTGCTCGATACATGTACCGTTTGTGGAAATATTTAAACTTATAGAACTTTGTTTTCAAAATTATCAAAATATATTGTGTTTTTCTTAGACTATGGACACATTCGTGAAGACACAATAAAGCATGTCTTAAAATCCTGTTTGTACTTACAAATATAAATATAGTTAAATTATCATGATTCGTGACATTTTCCTATTGAATTAGAAATATCCTGTACTCGTCGATGTATTACGTGCTAAATTCTTTCCCGTTTATGCTGTTAGCGTTAAATCTCTAGTTCAACCACTAGAACACAGACGTTCATTCAGTGAATGTAAAATCTGCTTCATATACGGCATTTACACGTAACACTAATTTGTATGCTATATCCGCTTATTCGTTGACCGTATCTAGAAAGAATGTCATGCCCCGAATCTATTTAGCGTGGACACTGTGTTAAAGCCTTTATAATGAAGTAATTTCAGTAAACATATTAAGATACATGTACTCTCTATAACTTTCCAGTTTATCATAATCATCTAGAGCACTCCATTTTCTGATACTCTTAATGACCCAGTTAAGATGGAGAGGAATCATTCTTGGAAGAAGGCGTGATTTAACTTGGTTTTAACATTTTGTAGAGAATATGAGAATACGGTGTACTTTTTAATTAGTAAAGTATATCAAGTAAAGAAGGTTTTGGGTAATATATATAATGTTTTCAACAGTTATTGATATAATCATTGCCGGTGTTTTAAACCTTAATCATGAGTATCAACATCTACTGATTGTATTTTAAATCTTATGTGCAATTGTCAGTATTGTTGTGTAGTTAAAAAGTTTTCTGTATTGTTGTTGATGTTTAATTAAGAAATTCCTGTATTTTATGATTACAGAACATGCACTAATTGCTCGAGCTTAGTAAGGGAGAAAAAAACTACGTATAAAGCAGAGTCTCTGCTGACCCCGGCAGAGTAAATTAATAAACGCTCCTGGATTGACTTAAAGGTTGCGAAGGTGGGGGACAATGTCGCTGTTCCCATTCCTAAGGTTGATAGCGGTAGAGGTGACCCATGAAACATCCTAGGCGTTGTGGGCAATCGGGATGAACACGACATATACATAATTGCAGTGAAAGCTGGGAATTTGAACTTAAAGTATGCCAGAAATCTTTTTGACCTCTGTCAACAGCGACTCTTCAGTGACTCTGATATCAACACAGAATGTATAATTTTATACTTCGCTAGGCTCTCATGTCTGCCGCTTCTGATGGACAAGAGTTTTGTTTTATATTGTGACTGTAGAAAAGGCAACAAACAATATAAGACAAACAGATGCAAGGGTTTTAAAGCAAAGAGAGTTTACAACAGCAGGTGCCACAGCAGCATGACATGTGATAATAAGAATTTACATATTGTGTTTAAATTTGAACAATTGTGCTTAAGATAAGATAGAAGTTGAATAATTGTTTTAGTAATGTTAATCCTTCTATTATTTATAATGTGAATGAAATGGTGTAAAGAGATCGTTTTAAGATGTATGGTGATTCTGTCAAATAAAGTGGAATAAAAAGTGTACTTTCTTACGCAGAATTTAAACAACATGCTGAGAAATTAGACTGAAGTGTCATTTTAGTAATTACATGAAGCCCCTAGGGATTTTCGTGAATTCATGAAATCCCTAAGTGTAACAGTGATTTCTTGAATTATCTGAAAGTTTTATGGTTATCATAAGCTCCCTGGTTTCACAGTCTTACTGTAACACATATATTTTATGATTTTTAGATATTATATTACAACACATTTAGATATTATCAAAATTTGTTTAATGCAGGTTGCCATCTTGCAGAAGTTCTTCTAATACCTAGAAACTGTTAAAAAGTCCATCACGAAACACACATATGCTATTATCATTTAATGTAAACGCATTTGTTTAGCTCAAAATGTTAAAACATTTATAAGACCAGACCATAACAGCCACCATATATTTATATGTAATATTATTATATTATACAAGCTTTGACCACAACAATTAAAATATCAATAAAGCTGACATTTGAAAAATCATACATACCTACATTCAACTAAATGCAACAAATCTGAACGAAACGTTGTAAATTCTTTCAGAAAACTTTCAGTTCGGAACGTTCATTTAAATGAACCGAATGTAGAATTCAGCTAGATTTGGATTAAGTAAATCCTTTAGTTGCCAATGAAAGTAATAATGACAAAACATTTGTAATTAATATATTACCTGATACATCGATTGTAATTGTCATCTCTCTTAAACGTTGCTCTCACTATGCAAAGAGTTTTGAAAACAGTACATCAGCACCTTGTAGATAAATCAGTTAGAGCCCAAATGTTTAAAACTAGTACTATCCTTCAGGGTTCTATTTCATGTTATTTCATGTTGAAACTGTGATCTCTTATCAGTATAGGTTTTTAGTGATTCTGTTTAATCTGTGAACTTTGTTTTCATCTCAAATTTAAGGTGTGTCAATGAACTTTTCGTTTGTTATGCTCCTCGTACATGACTATCCGCTTCTTTTTATTCGCTTCTTTGTGCCAAAGCACTGATCAGTCGAAAATATTGCTTGCACATAATTCTTGCATTTGAGTTCCAGCTGTCTTTTTTAAATGTATTTGTATGTTAATTAACATATTACGAATCAAGTGTTTGTTGCTAGGTGAATCAGCTTGTGGAATATTGTTATTGAGAATGATAGGAGAAAGCTTGGATCGAGCGACGCTGAGATGTCCATTAAAACCCGGGTGATGCACCCCAGTCGTCCATTTTTACCGCCGTCGCAATAACACGTTCATTGCAAAAGTTAATTGACTTGCTGCAAAGCATCAAATGAGAGAACCGTATATCGAACAGAAATTATTAATTATATAAATCATGTGAAGCCCCCTTAGGTAAATATTTGTAAATATTAGTTGGTGGTGGAATGCATCATATTCATTCTAGCTATTGAAGCTTTTAATTAAGAAGCGTTTGTCACGATAATGCTGTCATTGTCATTTGGAGTTTTTTGCCTTCTGGAGCGGGCTATTTGACATACAAGGAAAATAGTCATGTATTTCATATTTCGCAATATGTTAAAGGTGATAAAACAGTTTATTTACACAGGCCGCAATAGTTCAGGTTGTATAGCATCGGCTTGCGGATAGAGAGGTCGTGGGTTCAAATCCCGGCCGGGTCCAACCAAAGACTTTTCAGTTGGTAGTAGTGGCTTCCCTTCTAACGCTCGGGACTAGGTAAGGGTCAGCATTACGCCTATCTCGTCGGTGTCAGTATAATGGACCGACCGGGTTCAGTCCCTGGGCACCTGCTAAGTGCCCCTGTACTATAATGATATTAATGTCGCTGCAGAGTATCGGCAAAAATGCCGGCATATCCCAATCCCAATTTATGTATATTATGTTTCTGTGCTGATTTAATATGTTTGCAGCATAATTCTAGCTTTTTTGCAGGAAGAACAGCTTACTTTTAGGCAACGACTGTGAATAAATGGAGTTGGAATAGATATTTGGATACGGCGTAAATTGACGGGAAAACTCTGACTTTTAAAGTTTAAATAAGCTTGACAAAATTGTCTATGACAGGTTTTATTGACTAAATATTTTTGTTGTAATCCTTTTTGAGCGACCACTGATTCAGTCTAATTGAAGTTGGCCTAATGTGATAAGTAAGAAGTATGATTTTGCTTAACAGCATAACTGATATGATCTACAGACTGTTATATGGTCAGATTTAGATTTGTTATCTTAAGAATGTATAGCTATTCTAGCTCAACAGATAACAACCGCAGCAGCTGAACCTAATCATAGGTATTTAGTGCACTGTCTGCCTTTTTACTTTAAGACCTGACACAAAGATTGGAAACATTTGTCAAATCAGTCTAGAACGGTTTATCATAGTTACAGGCAGCTATGTGCTGTGTTCAAAAACGAAATTTCAGTTTTCAAAATATATGCTTTGAAAACAGAAACAAAGTCAAACGTATAATTAGAGTTTCCGTTTTCTGGTTGTTTGTAATTGAACTTCAACACATGCAAAACAAGATAAATTAGGTGCTATTTTTTTATTCAAGAACATACGAACAACGGAAAAGAATGATGATTCGTACAAAGACAACATCTATAATAATAATAATAATAATAATAATAATAATAATAATAATAATAATATTATTATTATTATTATTATTATTATTATTATTATTATTATTATTATTATTATTAATGACAATAATAAATAACAGTAATAATAATAATCAGAAAAGCAGAAGAAAACGTTAACAATGTTTATTGTGATAACCGTGTTACAGTGTCGCGATTGATAATTTGAATGGATTAGATGAACGGTGAAACATTGACAAAATGTGTCAGCAGCCAATATTGTTATTTCGGTTTCGTAAGGAATCAGAAATAAAGGTCGTGCGATAATTAAAGAAGCAAGGTCATCAACCGGCCACCTATGGTAGCGCCATGTGTCCGTTCTCAAACCCAGGTATGTATATTGTTGGTGTTAATACAGTAGGGAACACATATGTAGAGAAATGGAAGAGTCCTAAGCTGGAATGAGGCGAAACGTATTGGATTACTTTCTTATCAGCACTTTCATATTGTCTTGTAAATCCTCGTGGGACGGTGCTTAAGTCACAATAAGAGGAAGACAATCGTGTAATTAATTGTCTGTGCATTTTTCGGGAAGACTTAATATCGGAATAGTGTGCAAATATTATTTCTTGCTGTATTCAACCTTACGGGAATTCGAAATACTACAGCTAATATAGCTGTTTATCGCCTGTGATCACATTAAGTTTTCTACAATGGTTGATGACGAGCACCACTATTCGTAATGATATAAACCTGTTCAAAGATGACGTGAGGCAATGCGCCAAAGTGATTGGCACATTTACTACTTACATTTTAAAACCAATTTACTTCCACAATCAAATAGAATTTCAATTATCTACAAGTGTAATCAAATAGTAAGTCTCTCGCAGGTTTTTTGAAGCGTTGAAAAAAAAAGGTAAGACAAATTTCTTACCAGCGTTATCAATATAAACAACAATGTAAAATAAATTGTGAAATTATGATCCTTTCTTGTATAGAAAAAGAAACGGGGACAGCACATTTAGTTAACAACTAAATAGAAGATAAATGAAACAATGGCATGTGTGCATTGCTCTTCTATGTCAATAATTGGAACAACAGTATGTGTGCATTGTCGTTGTTTTAACTTTTGACATATTAATTAAATAGTAAACTACAACGTACAATTTATTTAAAGGCTTGTTCAGTTCATTTGACAAAAAGGCTATTGTGATTTGCAAATGTAACTTTATTAGAGGAAGTGAGTGTCGATTCAACACAATATAAAATACTTACAAAGACTATGACTCAAACAACTTGCACCTACTGTGATGTTTGGTGTAAATAGTCACTTCTTATCGTCGTTATCGTCTAGTATGGTGCTATCGTCTATTATAAATATTTAATAAAAATAAAATTTGAAGTATCAACGCAATAATAAGACAGGCAATTCAAACGCCAAGAAAAGACAATTCAACAGCTCAAACTACAATTCAAACAAACTAAATGCAAACCAAGACATTTTTACAAAAACTTGCCTCATTAAAAAGATCCGGATCATTACGAAAAGACGTGGAACAACGGAAATTGCTCTATTTGACAGTGGAAAAAACGGGTCCAATACGCGAAAACCGTGCAAATACTGGAAGGAAGTTATAACGGACATATCAACACAACAGCTATGAAGGTTCGCCCTCCGTCTAACGAATTTTAAACGAACGCGCTGGCTATCAGTTTGTTTTTAATATTGCAGCATATGTAATCTCCGATATTCATATATAGACTCAGATCCTTGGCCTAGATCATTCGTTTGACAATCATCCGATGAGTTCGGGCCAATACTACAGTATTCCGTATAATAACAGATTCAATATTAGATACCGTAATCCTATTAATATATCAGACAGGGTCTACGTTTTCAACTGATAATGATATCATATTGCATGTCGTTTGACAGCACTCACAAACTAATGTTCATTTCATGTTTATGTTTTTGTCAATACAGTTTGCATCGTAATAATAGAAATGCTCCATGACAAACAATGATAACGGCACCAATGTTGGTAGATCAGAAAGTAATGGATTTATTTACGGTCAATCAGTAATCTGTCCGGATTAACAGATATTTTCTGTTATTAAAATTGAAGATTAAAAGGGCTACCTTGTTGTTTTAGATTTCGGTCTATAATTACGGCCATGTTTTGAATGTTCTACTTGTCATAACATTATATTTTAGTTTCTAAAGCTATCATTACTGTACTTGGAAATAAACTGGAAGTTAAATAATTGCATAGTTAGTACCAACGTTTCCGTAGTGCATGGTTTAATATTGATCGCACCCTGTTAGCGGAGAATGGCTTATGGGTAATAAAAATCCAGTTTTGGGGCAGTTATTATAAAGCAAATTTAAAGTTCGCGGTATCAAACCGACATTTTGTCTAGTGTTAGAGCGAGATTACCTCATTAATAAACCTATAATTTCATACAGTCCTTTGGTGCCAGTTCCAGAAAGTATTTTTTTTTAAAACTCGAAAGTAAAACGCTATGAAAGATAACATCGGCTATGCAAAAATCTTAGCCTAAAACATAATTCAAATAATGTTATGAGCTGACAAATTATGACAATGGCGTCAAAAGTTTGTGCTTCATTTCCAAGAGTTTGGCGTCATAGTTTCATTCTTAATTGTTTAAAAAAAGCTCACATAGATGTGAAAATATTGCATTTTATTAACAACATTGTTATATATTATTCAATATTATTAATATATATTGATAATATAAGCGTTGGTTCTACTGATCTTGGGACATCTTGTTGTTTAATCACCTATTATTTCTTAAATGATAAACATATGCAGTGACTCGTATACTTTTCTTCCGTAATTTTGAACTGTTGTAACTAGTTCGTCTATCATTTAAATTCAAATAATGGCTTAACGTTGAATGTCATAGAAATATATATAATCTTAAGGAACCAGAATAGAAAAAAGAAAAAAAAGGAATTTAGGAATATTATCTGACGTGTCTGTTCTTTGTCTATTGATCTCAATTTTGGTGAATCGATATCTTATCAACACTTGCAAATGGATGATAGTTTTACCATGTTTTCCTGTTAAAACATTGACAAACTATCGTTATAGGGCAAAATATGTGTTTGCCCATAAGTTTTGCAAAGTTTTATGGCAAGCCTAAATTATAGGTGTATTTTTACGACGTCGATTTATCTCCAAACGTTTCTTAGCGACCATGTCTTTACTGACGAATTATGGAGCAAACATTTATGAAACAGGTTGTTTGTAATGCGGTTGTATAGGTAGAAAAACAACACAGCTCTAACCAATTTGTTATGTTAAAAATAAGATAATTATTTGCAAACTGTTTCATTGCTGACACATTTGGTCATACTGGTGATGTCAAGATATTGTTCGTAGAGAAAGACAGAAGATAAATGTCTGAGTAGAATCAGCAAATCAGCTGAGAAAAGGTAGAAGATCGGTCAATTGAATTATGTGCCAGTTCGTTTGAATGACGATATTATGATTTCACCATGAAGTCTAATAAAGAGTTTCCTATAACAAGTAAAAATAATAAATGTTATATAAAGGTTGTATACACTTTATTCTCTGCGATTTACGGTGTTTTGTTTTACGTTAAAAACTTGCCATTTTGCAGTGTAGAGAACAGTGTGGACTTCTTTGAACAATAGTCGTAATGACGTCATTGTCGAAAAGCAAGTCACTCTTGTATAGCATGACTGTTTTAGGCTACTGTTTATGTTACATTATAGCTACAATATTTTATTGTTATAACAAATGTAGAATATTGTTAGAAGTAACGTATATGGCGTATAAATGATATGACTTGCTAACTTAAGAATTTCTGTTTTAAAGTATTTGTCTCCGTTCTATACTTCATATAATCAGGGGGCGCCCGTGGCATAGTGGTAGAGTCGCCGACTTATAACTCCTCTGACCACTTGGTCTCTCACCATGTGGGTTCGAGTCCAATTCGAGACAAAGGATGTGGACGGTTCTTTCAGCTGACCTGCGATGCACCAGTGGTTCTACCCAGGCATTTGTCTGGGGTCTTCCTCCAGCAAAATCTCTTGACGTTGTTACAATGATCATAACTGGCCGTTGCAATTGTTAAAAAACGTATTGCATTTGGACACACAATAAATCTGTAAATAACAGCAGATGACATTACGGAGAACATTTGAAATAGATAGCTCTACTTCTGTTAATTGTCCGTTTAAAAAAAAATTAATATTTAATGAACATTATTGAACCTTTTCTACTTATTCTAGTATCCGGGATAATTAAAGAGAAAAAAGATAGTTAAACATAGGTTTAGTATTTAGAACAGGGTCTGAGTTTCTGTGAATCGATACATCATTCGTGTTGTATGTCGGATTAATGTTTTAATACAAATGCAAATAATGTTCACTTAATACACCAATAAGTATTGCGCAATGGTGCATGACGAACATCAGTATTCGTTAATCTAAGTGCAACAAAAACAAACACGACGTGAAGTTTTCCATTTAGGTGAGTGACATAATACTATCTGCATATTCGATTACCTTCCCTGTCATCAAAACAACATGTCAAAACCTTGCATTAAACAACCCTGTTAGATCTTAATGGAGGAAACGTGTCACTCTTCGCGATACCATATGGCCAGTTATAAACACAACCGTTCTATCGACTGAAATAGCAATACGTGCACGTGTCCTGGACCTCGTCTCCGCACTAGTTCGATGATTCTCGCCTTGATATTCGAAATCGCGATATTAATTTCGTCACTGCAATAAGCATCATCACCATAGCCACAAGCTCCGCCCTTCTTCAGAACCATTTTTATAATTTCACCATTCATTGAGAATAACATGTTACTTTACATCGAGAGAAGTTTGACATCAGAGCACAGAATTTTTTTTCGATGAGACGGTTTTAAAGACATATATATATATATTTAAAAATATAAAAAAAGGTCAAAAGAGAGAAGTATGCACAGCCTTGATTAATTAATAATAATATCAGCGTCATTTTCCATTAATCAATATAATTCTACATTTTGTCATACATTGTTAACAAGGTCGTCATACATTGTTAACAAGGTCCATACAATAGCGATATTTATATATAAAACAATATAAACTATTGTTTTGATAAAGAAGAGAAACATCTTTAATTAACTCAATATACGATAAAATAAGAAGAGAATTTGTTTTCGTCTATGGGCCTGATTACTGATAAACAATGTATGGAGGACACGTTTGCGTTGGTTTATCTCCATTGCCGTTTTCTGATGTCTAAACTTCGCCGCAATTGGATAACTTAAACTGAAAACGTATGCTTCTATGCGTCCATAAGCCTATTTATTAAGCCACATGTCGCCATTGCTCAGTACTTTATTGATTCAAGCGGGTTTCAATTTGTCAATGTTGACGATCCGCGTAAATGTAAGAATTCGTTAATGTAACACACTACTGTATTACGCGAAGATACATATACAAACACGAAAAAAAAAAACATACTCGAAAAAAAGAGCAGTGGTTACTTCCGTATTGTTTGTGAATATTAACCCCGATCTGATGAATACATTACACGGTAGTTGCACACGCTTTGTTTACTTACTGCGTTTTACCGACAGAGGTATGGGTATAAATATAAGTATGAAGCGTCTACTTACTAACGGAGCGCGTGGCGCAGAGGAAGAATAGTTTTTCTTTTGACCGAGAGGTCTCTGGTTCGAATCCGAACAAAGCAAAAAAAATTTTTTACATTTTTATATATTATATTGAATTAAAATCTTTTTTTTACTACTGAATATATATATATTTTTATTTTTTTTATTATTTTTTGCCGAAAATATTTCGCCGTGATAAATGATTTTTTCGTTATTCACGAGATTTTCGTGCTGTTAAAATGGTTAGCGCGGGAAATTGAACCAGCAAAAAAATATTTCTTTGGCAGGGCTCGAACATGCGACCTCCCGCCCGGGAGTCCAACGTACTTACCACTGTGCTGTAGCGGCTTCATGATAAACGTATTGCTGTACTATCCTATCTGCGATAACGGTTATTTTGTGAATGTATGTATTTGAGTTGAAATGGACCGTGTAATGTATTCGTCAGTTCGGGGTTAATATTCACAAACAATACATGTCTTTAAATGCAATCTAGTTAAGGACATGTTCTTTCAATGTTTATGTCTTATGAGTATATTAGCCCGGTACTCCCTATTGTCGCGGTACTTGTCGGTACTGTAAAATTCTTATGTTTTCAGTCGGTAAATGCCGATCAAGGTTGCCTATATCAGCATGATAATATTAACAACTAACTTTAGGTTTATCATTAGAAAGGCAGCAGACGCTAACAGTGTTTACCCATGTTTTACAACTCGCTTCCATGATGGATGACCTACTTAAACAACGCAAGGGAATCAACTCTCTATCATCGCTTTAATTGAAAACCGCTTTCTACGGAAGATAAAAACGAAGATAAAAAAAATCTAAACCAAATGAAAATTTGATGACTTGAGAAGTCACAGTCCTGTCACCTCAGGAATGTATTTTTAACAATCTTCACAGATGCAAACTGTTTAAGGACAGTAAAGTTTTAAAAACACCATATAAGAAAGTGTCAGTGCGTCAAATACGACAGTACATAATTTTTAACAAGATTTATAAAAGTAAAGTAAGGTTTTTTTCTGATTTGCAAAATAAGAATAACAATATAAGCTCGAAAACGTTTTATGTTAATGACAAAAAGGAAAATCAAACATTAATTCATATGCTTTAACTGTATAATGATTGGTGAACAATACATATAACAAAACTGCCACAAATGGTCGTTATTTGCTTCCGTAGAAAAAGAAAAGTCGCCATAGCATCGTTTCAGAAATAGGACAAATGCCACATGGTGATTGACGTCATATGATATGCAGATGATTTACCGCTGAAATGTCAAATGAAAATGTGAAGGATTAACAATGGTTTTCTCGTTTGTTTACGGTAGGGAGTCACAAAATATTTAGACTAGGTCATGTTTATGATATTGACGCGAACAGTACCTACTTACTTCAGTTTTGTGCATAATAGATGTTGTTGTTGTTTTGTTTTTATCAGAGCGAAAGAAGCGCTTCCTGTTAACATTTTTGACAACCGGAAACGCGTTGTAGGTTGTGTTGTTGTCCCAAAGTAACACAAAACCTGGATACCGCCATAATATCGAGCCCGCGACAATACCGATACTTAGTAGCTTAGGTTGGTTTCCACGTTATTCACAAACGCAGCGTTGACAGTTATACACTAATACAGAAATCGTCAATTACGAATTTAGTGTCGAGCCTCGTCTTTAAATGAGCATATAACAAATGATCTTAATCGAAATAACAAATATTAATTCAAAAGTAAAGTAAAACTAAGTATACATAACTATAACCACTAACACAGTGAACTCAGTCACACTTGTGATTTACACAACAACCTGGTCCACCAACAAGAGCAACCAACAATAACACAGCAACCACAGCAATTATAGCAATTATATCTAGATAAAATGAGTTGCTGTAAGAAATTCGCCAATCGTCTGCTTACATGCTGCAGAAACCTACTATCTTGTTAGCTTTATATCTGAAGTTTTACAACATAGCATGTCGCGTAGGAAATATAATGTCACTAAATTTGTGATTGTGGATTAGTCGTTGGATGGATTCCCAAAGTTCCACACAATAATATGATCAATTACACAAGGTCAACAAACTGATAAATTGTCACGGAACAAAAATTTAACCTGACTGGCTAATTAACTTCTAAAAGTGCCAACTTTTAGGTAACACAATTGCAATATGATGTCTCAATGTACTCGTAAATGATGGTTTAGCTTATCAAGAACGACAAAACATTGAAGTTTTATAAACAATCATTAAATTGACTATATAATAAAAATTGAACTTGAAAAATACTGAAAATGGTGGAAGATGTCATAGATGGCCTTGAATTAACAACCGTCAGATATGAGATGATGAAACTTAAGATCCTGCAGACAAATCATTTTAAATAATATGTAAATGCAATCATTTTTTACATTCCTGTTGATTTTTGTTGTTGTTTCGTTGTTGTTGCTGTGTTGTTGTTTTCTGTTGTTGTTGTGTGTGTTTTTGCCGTTGAATTTTTCATTTTCATGTGTCTATTATTATTGTAAACAGTTCATAAGCAAACCTCTTCACGACCAGCGTTAAGAAAAGCGCTGGTTCTACACGTGCGATGAAGACAAAATGTGCCTGTGCATAATTGTATTGGTGTTTTTAACAGTTTCTGTCATTTTGATCAGTATCGATGCAGACATTCTGCCAAAATGCATTTGAAATTTAAAAGAACGCATATAATAGAAACAGGTAGATATACATAGAATCCATAGACAGAAGCGGGCTACAAGTAAAAATAAAGATTAAATGCTATATATTTATACATACACTATATTGATTCATTAGTCATTTACTAAGGTGAGTGTATAGGAACATGCTACTGTAAATGAGATCATGCACGTTTTAACGGGTTTTATAACACCAGAGTCGATTGAGGTTATACGCTTAAATAAGTATTGGATTTACAAGGTTAACCTGTTAAAACATAACAGAACAGAACATACAATTTATTTAATCTTTGTTTATATAGTAGTGAACATCATCTTTATAACATAGATACATACAAATAAAAAACGTGCAACGTGAACCAAAACAAAGAACTTTGCTTTATTAATCGTTCAAACAGTAATTGGTCAAATGTAATACTGCAGTCTAAGAAAATAAAAACATAGTTATACGGAAAATTACGAACTATAATTAGGTGCGGAACATTATTTTTGTGTTTCTTGTAGAATTTGTTTACAATTTGTTTCACGCATGATGTATGAGCATATCCAATGGAAACGCACTGACTTAGCCGTCCAGGTGCACCTCGTTAAAAGGTCAATACGAGATCACGGACATTTTTAAAAAGCCGACTCTTGTAGTATTTTCCAGCTTACTCACTTGCTTACACCTTAAAGAATCAAAGTGCAGTGGGGTCCTCCTTTCCTTCTTTAAAAGATATAACTTTATGTCAAGTATATATACGACTTGATGCCGGTATTGTCTCCGACATATGTTCATTCTGAATTTAACGGCTTTATTAAACGATATGTTGTTATATAGCATCAGAAGAATACGGTCATTGTGTACACCATAGTTTTTGTTGTTGTTTCCTTAAGTCAGTGGCAAATGTCCGGCTCATATATATATACATTGGGATTTTTTTCTGGAGTTACGATTGGTGTTGAGTTTTAAGATTTATTTATAAAATGCACGTTTACTTAACGACGAAATGGTGTAATAGAAAGAACAAGCCAGCAGCAAACTAGTACTAATAATGTTTTATCTTAATAAACAATTAAATCTATGGTATAACAAAAATAATAACAAATATATATATGGATTAATAATCAAATAATTAATAATCAAACGTCGAATAATCCAGAAGAGTTGTCGGTAGAATGTCCACCAAGATACGCACAGTTGAAATAATCCAAAGGTAGAACAATACACGAATATAATTAATTTAATTCCAAATCCAACACTTTAATATTTATATCACTTTAGAATATAATAAATCCACGTAAGTTCCAACACAGAAAGGTTTAATTTAGAAGCTGCAAGGATTTCCAAACTCTCTGTCCGAACTTTTAATTAAATCGGCTAACAAGCCCTTATATAGACCCAAAGAATTTCTAGACCGCAGAAGTCTCCAGAACATTAACGAAACCCAGTTAAAATTAAACAAATGAGTTTTCTAGCATGATCCTTTTCTTTCAAGCTATTACAGGAATGCTACGCCATGCGAAATACGTCATTTCTACAATGATAAACAATCCTTAACCTGACAAGCGTAACCTTAAAAGCTGGTGTACTACTGTACATAACACTGGGTTCATGTTCTGTGAAACAGCGTGTATATTGATAAATTAGTCACAAAATGATGTCAACGGTTTCGAACTCAATGCCCTAGTATCAAAACAGGAATATTCATTGTAGGTTCAACTAACTTCGCCACAACCTGTTTCACGGATGAGACCATGTACATGTAACATGATCAAAAGATAATGTGTCATTAAAATATTGATCCATGGCGGATCTGCTTTAAGATAATACAATAGTGTACGTTCGTCAGTAAATATTGGCATATAACCTGTACAAAAATTAATATAAAAACGTTATACGTTGAATAAGGCTCACTGTTTTATTCCAGTGCTTTGTATAGTTAATATTTAAATACCAAATCAGTGTTAACATAAATGGGAATATCGGCGTAACATGAAAGATACGAGGCAATTTGGTCCTCTGTCGAGGCGGCACGATGAGGATGACAACCTTTATGATCTGATTGATTAATCCAATTGTACCGGAAGTAGAAACCAGACAAGTTGATTTTTTCTCTCATATCTTTTGTGCATGACAATAACAGTCTTTTTGATACCCAAGCACTGTGAAATTCAGCGTTGACCGGATCAGGTTTATTGTTCTTAGTCGTGTTTCACATAGCGGACATTTTTCATTGGGTTTTCGCGAAACGTACTTACCTTAGGAATTTGACCTGATTTAAAAGTCGTTTTGTTGCGCACTGTTTGTTAATGTTTGCTGTTGTTAATCAGGCTGATAAAACGTATAACCCATGATGGGGTTTAAACCAACGACCTTGTACTCCAAAGGCAGGTGTTCTACCAAGTGATCTTACCTGGCAAACTTGACAGAACCATTGCATGTTACCTCTTCCTTTAAGTGGCCTTCTCACTCACTGAATTATTCCTAGCATTTTTGAAAATCAACATGCAAACACTAGGGTGGGATTTAAATCTTTGACCTCCTGCTTCTGAGTCGGATGCTCTGCCACCTTCGCTGCCTAGACAGACAACTGTTGGAGGAGCATGTTAACAACACTGCACTCCACTTGGTCATTTAAAACCAGACATCCACTGAACAAAACCACTAGTTTTAGCTTGTAACTGCTCTCACTCAATTGTCAACCCGTTCACTTAGTTATCCTTGTCATGGTTGTAAATCATCTGCAATAATAAATTCTGCAATAATAAATTAACCAGAATTGTGTTTGAACACACGGCCTCTTGCTTCGGAGTCCGAGTTATAAAGTTAAATTAGAAATTTCATTGGACAAGTTTGGTTTTAAAGGTTCAGATAAAGTTTAATATTAATCTTTTCGAAAAAAGAAGCGTGTTTTAGACACTAACATGCATTTTGAAATGCTAAATGTGTTTGTTATGTAAAAAAGTACACCAGCGTTTAAGGTTACGCTAGTCAGGTTAAGATTTGTTTTGGTGGTTTTGATGACGTAACATTCGCGTAACTGCTAGAAGAAAAGGATCATGCTAGAAAGTTTAATTGATTATTTTTAAATGGTTTCCGAAAATGTTCTGGGTACGTGAGTGTTCTGGAAATTCTTTAGGTATATAAAAGTGCGCGTTTGCCGAATTGAAGTTAAGTTTGGAAGTTTGGAAGTTTGAATAAAAAGTTTGCTTTAGAGATTGGACATATCATTTGGAAATACTTGCAGCTTCTATCTTATATCTTTCTGTGTTGGAACTTACGTGGACTTACTATATTCTATAGTGACATAAATATTAAAGTGTTGAAATTGGATTATAGTAATAACAATCGTGTATTGTTCTACCTTTGGATTATTTCAACTGTGCTTATCTACGAGAATATTCTACCGAAAACTCTTCAGGATTATTCGACGTTGGATTATGTGTTGCATTGTTAAAGGGACACCTCCTAAAGGGACAAACTGTAAGCTAATATTTATTTTGCCTTCTGAAATTTTGTTTCATTTATTTGTTATTGTTTTATTACGCCATATTTTTAATTATTTTTAAAATAAAACATTATTGTACTAGTTTGTTGCTGGCTTGTTCTTTCTGTTACACCATTTCGTCGTTAAGTAAACGTGCCACTTTATAAATAAACTTATATAGCGCGACGGGTCGTAACAGTGTTTCATTAGACTTAATTTGCCTAAGCCTGTTTTGTTAATTAAATGCAGTTTGCGTGTGCGCGTGAATGCAAATGTTACAGCACCTGTTTTGTTATCTTGTTATAAAACTCTTTTTTATAATAACGACTATAAACGCTAAAAATTATCATAAAATATATCTTCTGATTGGTGGAAGTCAATTAACGTTTTAAGACAATTATTCATTATTTTCGTTTTGACAAACTTTAACAAATTTGAATTAAAAAGTGTCTAACGTCACCTACCTTTTAATTATTTTCATAACATCCATTATACAACAACATTGATTTAATTTCTTAAAATAACCGCGTTATAAAGTAATGACTACAGCACATGTTTACATTTCTATTATAAATTAATGAAACTACATATGTTGGATCTCCCACAATGATGTGACCCTAATCCGGGCAATACAATAATCAGAGTCCGGAAGTTCAGTCGCATGTGGTCAAACTATCGTGTGGAAAATTGTGTAGTATTAGTGGTTGTACTACTACTACTACTACTACTACTACTACTACTACTACTAGTAGTAGTAGTAGTAGTTGTAGTAGTTGTTGTTGTTGTAGAGGTAGTAGTGGTCGTAGTAATTGTGTTGTTCTGACATTGATTAAAACGTTGACTGTTTTGATGTTGATTATGATGAAGACGATGGTAGTGATGAAAATTGTGGTGGACGTCATGATGATAAGAAGGATGCTGCTAATGGACCATTTAGCATTCGTCCGGTTATTGAAGGGTTTAGTTTTGCAAATAAATTATAGTAGACTGGTACTGCCATGTCAAATGTTGAACAGCCTAATCTAATATCATATGGTAGGGTGGTACTAACATATCAACTGAGGAACAGGCTAACCTAATATCATATGGTAGGATGGTACTACCATATCAACTGAGGAACAAGTTAACCTAATTCCATATGATAGGATGGTATTACCATGTCAACTGTTGAACAAACTAACCTAATTCCATATGATAAGATGGTATTAACATGTCAACTATTTATCAAACTAACCTAATTCCATATGATAGGATGGTATTAACATGTCAACTGTTTAACAAACTAACCTAATTCCATATGATAGGATGGTATTTACATGTCAACTGTTTAACAAACTAACATAATACTATATAGTAGGATGGTATTAACATGTCAACTGTTGAACAAACTAACCTAATTCCATATGATAGGGTGGTATTAACATGTCAACTGTTTAACAAACTAACCTAATTCCATATAGTAGGATGGTATTAACATGTCAACTGTTGAACAAACTAACCTAATTCCATATGATAGGATGGTATTACCATGTCAACTGTTTAACAAACTAACCTAATTCCATATGATAGGATGGTATTAACATGTCAACTGTTGAACAAACTAACCTAATTCCATATGATAGGATGGTATTTACATGTCAACTGTTGAACAAACTAACCTAATTCCATATGATAGGATGGTATTAACATGTCAACTGTTGAACAAACTAACCTAATTCCATATGATAGGATGGTATTAACATGTCAACTGTTTAACAAACTAACCTAATTCCATATGATAGGATGGTATTGACAGGTCAACTGTTTAGTAAACTAGCCTAATTCCATATGATAGGGTGGTATTAACATGTCAACTGTTGAACAGGCTCACCTTAAATCATATAGTAGGATGGTACTGCAATATCAACTGTTGAACAGGCTAACACAATACCATACGGTAGGATGGTACCACCATGTCAACTGTTGAACAGGCTAACACAATACCATACGGTAGGATAGTACCACCATGTCAACTGTTGAACAGGCTAACACAATACCATACGGTAGGATAGTACCACCATGTCAACTGTTGAACAGGCTAACATAATACCATACGGTAGGATAGTACCACCATGTCAACTGTTGAACAGGCTAAAATAATACCATACGGTAGGATAGTACCACCATGTCAACTGTTGAACAGGCTAACATAATACCATACGGTAGGATAGTACCACCATGTCAACTGTTGAACAGGCTAACCTAATACCATACGGTAGGATAGTACCACCATGTCAACTGTTGAACAGGCTAACATAATACCATACGGTAGGATAGTACCACCATGTCAACTGTTGAACAGGCTAACCTAATACCATACGGTAGGATAGTACCGCCATGTCAACTGTTGAACAGGCTAACCTAATACCATACGGTAGGATAGTACCACCATGTCAACTGTTGAACAGGCTAACCTAATACCATACGGTAGGATAGTACCACCATGTCAACTGTTGAACAGGCTAACATAATACCATATGGTAGGATGGTACTACCATGTCAACTGTTGAACAGGCTAACATAATACCATACGGTAGGATAGTACCACCATGTCAACTGTTGAACAGGCTAACACAATACCATACGGTAGGATAGTACCACCATGTCAACTGTTGAACAGGCTAACATAATACCATACGGTAGGATAGTACCACCATGTCAACTGTTGAACAGGCTAACCTAATACCATACGGTAGGATAGTACCACCATGTCAACTGTTGAACAGGCTAACACAATACCATACGGTAGGATAGTACCACCATGTCAACTGTTGAACAGGCTAACATAATACCATACGGTAGGATAGTACCACCATGTCAACTGTTGAACAGGCTAACACTATACCATACGGTAGGATAGTACCACCATGTCAACTGTTGAACAGGCTAACATAATACCATACGGTAGGATAGTACCACCATGTCAACTGTTGAACAGGCTAACATAATACCATACGGTAGGATAGTACCACCATGTCAACTGTTGAACAGGCTAACATAATACCATACGGTAGGATAGTACCACCATGTCAACTGTTGAACAGGCTAACATAATACCATACGGTAGGATGGTACCACCATGTCAACTGTTGAACAGGCTAACCAAAAACCATATGGTAGGATGGGATCACCATGCCTACTTTTGAACAGGCTAACTTATACCATGTTAGGATTGTATCAATATGTCAACTGTTGATAAGGTTAACCTAATACCATACTGTAGGTTGGTACTACCATGTCAACTGTGGAAGAAGCTAACCCCGTTTACCTTATTCTTACGGAATATGATAACCTCAGTTTTATCGGGTGTTTAAAGTCAATGAAGCTTTAACATTGGTTGTTTTCTGTTCAATAATTGGTAAATAAGGTTTACTGACCTACTCTGTAAGTGATATAAAGAACCGAAAGTAGTTACATGACGGAACAGCGGTACTAGAAAGCACCAATTCTTGTCTCAAAGACTATATCTGGTACACACACCAGATTACCGACAATAAGTTATAATACAAGGAATCCTAAATAGCAAGTTCGCATTGCACTGTGTAACGAAAATGGACACTACTTATATTTAATTTTATTTATTAAAGTCATCCTGGTACGTTTTAAGTTTGTTTAATCATATTAGAATAACGCTTTGTGTGTACCTCGCTTTTATATATATATATATATATATATATATATATATATATATATATATATATATATATATATATATATATATATATATATATATATATATATATATATATATCGAGAGAGAGAGAGAGAGAGAGAGAGATGTTCATTATCGTTACATGAACTTTCATCGTCCGACACATATTCGTTATATCCGGGCTTTTTTCATTACTTATCCGGTAGTCATCGTTATTCATCCGGTATCCGTAACACACCCATTGGTGTCTTGTTCAAGTCAGTTGTTTATACGGCTATTGTGATTTATACAGTGCACGCCTTAGCCGAACGAGCTGGAGAGACCGGCGGGCGTTAATTTCGTCACCAGATAACTTGATGTTTATCTGTTACTTGTTCGTTCATGGTGTCCGCTATAATGTGACTACACCATTAGATAACAATTGAACGGAGGTTCGATTGGGACCTTTGATATAAAATATCAATCAATGCGTTCTTGTTAATAAAGCTTTTCAACCTTCATGCGTTGATGGGAAATATGCATAGAGTTCGTTGTCGGCGAGCATTTGCAACCAGAGAAGTTAAGGCTACCAAACAAAGCTGCCAAAATTAAGTTGGAATGTTAAGGCTTCACAAACTCCTTCCAAAGCGGTTTATCAGGTTTTATTTAAGCCCATATTATACCACATTTATTATTATTATTATTATTATTATTATTATTATTATTATTATTATTATATATTTTTATTATTATTATTAAAGACCCATGCTACTTGTAGACAACCTTAAAATATTATGTACTTACTTTATGAGACTTGCACTATGTCAGATCAGGGGCTGCCAACTCTTAGCTGAAGAGGCATAATTAGAATCATCTCTAGCTGTGTTAAATGTGTGTAATCTAATTAGTGGTACATATATAGTAAATATCATTGCATCACTCCGCAAACCGACACCCTCTCTAAACCAAAATTTAAGGGAGTTTCTACTAAACTTGAAATGTAAAAGATGCAGCGACTCGATTGTTTTTCATTTTACAAACTTTTATTTGTAGAAAAAAGGGCTGCTACTTTTATTTCTACAGCAACGTATTAGCGCATACAAGAACATGTTAAATATTCTGATTTTGTAGTTTCTGTCATACATCTTGCAGACAAAACAGCGTTAGACGTTACAGCAAGAAATAAGTCAGATAATTTGTGTGCATGTCAAATTAATACTAAATATAGAAGCAAAGTTATGTCAATGTACGTAAGATGAAGTGTAACCTAAAACCATTTCCCATCTTATTACCTCTAATGTCCTCAGACCTAATGTCACAAATTTAACCGAATGACAAATGTGTTTGTTTGTTTATTTGGGTCATTAATTGTATTTATTAATATCCAATGAGAAACATGCTGTGTTCTGTAAACACACCTGAAATAGTTTCTAGATTTTCATAAACGTAATTATTAGTAACAGTTAAATATTTGTTTATCTAGCCAACGCTATCTTTCAACATTTTGTGAAAAATCTTGTAAAAACTTGAACATTTGACAAGAAAATAGATAATTGGATGAATTGGAGGTCTTTAACTACAATTAATTCGGGCATTACAATGAAAACTGACATTCCTTTCCAATGCGGTGTTACTTGAGCAATCAATGTCTTAAAACTTAAAAAAAAAAATAAAAAAAAAAATAAATAATGTTTTTATGTCTGAGTTACGGAAAATTATTTCATGAACTAAGGGTGTGTTTCTGTTATCTACATACTTTTCATGTACGTTAGTGGCCTATTCAATGAAATGCATACATTTAACTGGTCAATGACAAAATATAAAGGTTAAGATGAACGTCAAGTTCCTTGGTGTAGTTGTGGGAACATACGAAGAAAAATACAGCACACAGATGCAGAATCGTCAATCCAAACTTTTATTTCACTTCGGTTGTAAAGTTTCAAAATAGTTTTAATGCATAACACAAACAGGACCCAGGAAGTTGCCGTACGCCGATCACGAAACGTATTCATTACCAAGTAGACAGTCAATACGAGTTAAACATGTTTAATCGTTGTCATAAATAAACACTCTCCTTTCTATTTTGATTTTAGAAAATTAGCGGTTACTGTTGATTTGGTTTTTTTGCCAATGCTAGTTGCGACTTCTGCAAACAACTATTTGAAATAATATAATAGTACGCTATACATCATTATTGCCATTTTTACTGTTGTAGTCGGTTGTCTTGGTGATTATGTTTCTAGTATTAAGCCGATTAACAAACACTATACGATACACTACGGCTTATTAATTTTATCGATTGGCAACGTTTTATCTGCTAGATGATTAGCGGGACTAAATCTAGAACCTATTTTGCGAAAGTAATAACGACATATTACTTGTAATGGACTAAACACACACTGACTGGCTTTTCACAGACTCCAAAATATGTCTCACTGAAACGTTATAAGGCTTGAATTTAAACAATTCATCAGAAACAATCGCAAGGCGGATAAAACAATGGCATTCTTTGCCGTGACGCCATGTTTTCGTGACTCATTTGCAGCCAAAAGATCACTGCTAAAACCTGGTCTGGTTATATTTCCATCTTAGTCTGTGCAGGTCATGCAGTACTTGGATCCATTGTGAATAACGTCATGCTTTTCCGTAATTATAACTTACTGAACATGTGGACATTTAGGTAATAATGATGGTTGAATTAATCCACGGGAAAGTGCGATTTTGATGTCCGCCAAAGAGAGTCAGAATGAAGCCCATTAAACAAGCAGTGTTAGGATGGATTCGAAGCAAAGAAAACAAATCGATTGTCTGCAGAGTTACAAAAGTAATGAGAGTTAAATGAAGAATTAGTAATCCTATATCATAAAGGAGCCACCATCAATTCAGTTGAAAGCGCAATGCATCATTATATAATAAAGCACCTCATGTTTAAGCCGATGCTTCTGCAGCTGGGATGGTTCGTGTACAGAGACCTTTAAATAGAATATTTTATTGTCGCTACAAAAAAAAAGCACAACTACATGCAAAACTGAAATGTACACATGTATATTGTGAAATCAAGGCTGTTTAAATGTGTTTGCATATAGCAAATTCGTATGGTTTACATTAATTAACATGTAATTTCACTATGTTCAAATTGATTTGCTCGCATTTGTCAAATCCGTAAAGTCCGAGCATAACACAAGCGCTAAGATCCATATTTTGTTTTAATTTAGAAACTTGTTACTAGTTTTACAATAGTAAATACACTATTTCATCATTGCGTTTCAAGGCACTGATAACAGAGATTCCGAAACAAGCCAAACCGAAACAAGCCAAATGCAGACCATATATATATATTTAAAAATATGTATTTCATGTGTCATCTATAATGAAAGAGGGACACACACGATAAACTTTTTGTACACAATTAACTTTAAAGTTCTTACATACTCTCCACAGAAGCGTTATAGCCAACCCTGCATTTTTTGAAGATATAAATTGATAATTTTAAAAACAAATATTGCAAACAACCTACCAAACTGGTATACATACCATTGTAGAGATTAAACGTGTTAACATGTTTTTATGTACACTGTATATCTAATGTTCACATCACAAATAGTGCTTATGGATTAGATTTACATGATGTGCCAGGAGGTGTGTTAAATCTTTGAAACAACTTAAAATGACTTGAGAGACTGTTATACTAACATTCTACCAAAAGTGGAATTTGCTATACATATACAACGACGGGTCTCTTATAGGTTTGGTTTTAGGTAAAACAAGTTTAAATGCTGTATGATACAAGATTAGTTTTACAATGAGTAGATTGTTGGTTTGAGAATAAAGTAAATCATGTAATATTACCTTCTATCCTTATTTCCGAATTTTGCTAATAACTAATAACAATATATTCTGTGATATGTCTTATCTACATCCATAAGCTTCAAGCTCATTCTGTATTATTCAGCTATCAGTTGTTACTTCTGTCACCGCTGTGACCCTTTAAATATGCCCAAGAAAACTGCACATATGTTCGTCAAGAACTAGTTAAACGTTTAATAGGCTGTGATTATCAAATGACAGTCTTATAATATGTACAATAAAAAACTGTAACAGGTAAACAGGAAAAAGCAATATGGGGTAAGAAACAAAGACATATTTGAAAAGTCATGGTTCTTATTACAACGTTGTCAGTACACTATAAATCTCCAGAAAACCCAATTATGTGTAATGATGATTTCTTAGGCCATAGAATGGTACAACCCCGACACCAGTTAATAGTTTTGTTCAAGATGTTACATGCATAGAAGCAAACAAAGGTACCAACATTATTGAAATTACCTATAAAAATAATCTGTTCCAAGCAGACAATGCACACGTGCAGCAGCCCTATATTACATAAATCCTTATCGTTTAGGTAGTACTTTTCTGGAACATGGTATGGTTTTTCTTCCTCAGTATTTTAATACTGGCCGACTGAGGTGATTTAACCAATTGTACAGAAATATAACCTCGTACTTCTTGGGGGCTTTCTCAAAGGCATCCAATGAAAAGCGACCTATTTGAATAATAAATATCCAAGTGCTGACGTTTTCCTGGAAAAGGTATGACGAAAATAGTGACGTAATTGAAAAATAATATCCACATAGTATTAAGAAGAGAGAGGAGTATTATTTCTATTAGAAGATATGATTGTATATGGCATGTTTATATCTGGACTATGTATACAGAATAAAACAATGTGCATTATTGCCTACACGTAACCTGCTTCACACATTTAAAGCGAAATAGATGAAAACAAACTTGGAGAAGCAGTAAAAACAGATCGTCTATCCCGATAAAACTAATTTTGTAACAGAGCAAGTTTATAACGCAAGTATGTGCTACTGTGATTTATAAATACAAAATGAACTGACATTAAGAATACATGTAAAAAATGTTGCTGTAAATAAGAAGGTTGTATACCATTCAATACAGGACCGAACACTGCAGCCATGTGGTAAATGCTTCTTAATGTGTAACTCGTTTCCGTTATGCAAGTGAAGTGATCTCTAATAAGATTCTTTTGAAAACTTGTTGTGACAGGACTCGGGTTTGAACTTAAAATCCTCCGATTCAGTGTTCTAAAACATAACATTTTGATTACAAATACTTCAGAAATGCTATAAAAGCCTTCCATCATGCTCGAAACGCTATTTTAGATTTGCTCGGACCTTACAGAAAAGGTTACGCCAGTATCTTTAAATGTTGCATAAACATTGTATTTAAATAAGAATATATACGACAATGTCCTATGAGCGTTGCAACATATACAAAAATTGAAAAGACACAGGACCAAGGTGTCCACATGCACGCCAAATGTAAATGTGAGAACAAATCTGCGATGAGTCATTTAACAATAAGAGCAAACCCGACAGTTACCATCTTGGAACGGTCAGTCGGCAATATGGACCGACTGGGGTGCTTAAATCGGTTTTACAAAGCTCTAACCTCGCACTTCCTGGTGGGTTTCTCGAATGCAAGCAATGATAAGAAAACTGATCCATTTGAATAAGTGTCCAAGCGCTGACGTTTTGTTTGACAAGTTATGACGAAAGCCGTGACGTCATTGAAAAATAATGTCTACATAGTTTTTAGAAGAGAGATAGGTATTATTTCGATAAGAAAACCGATAAGAAAACCTACAGAAAACGTTAATAGTAAATGAAATTAACGTTTCGAATCAAGAAAAAAAACGACCAGAGAGTAAATGGTTGTAGCACCCTGTTCATGCGGAGATGGAATTGAGGAACCAAAGTCCAATGTCCATCAAAGGAAATACACGTAACAATCCGTATAGGGTGAATTAAATGACAACATAGATTACATGCACGGGGAGATTTTTTACGACCGCCACACTGCACAAGTAGCATTGTTGTTATCATGAATAAGAATATATAAGACAAATTCCTATGAGCATTGCAACATATACAAAAATTGAAAAGACACAGGACCAAGGTATCCACATGCATGCCAAATACTGTTTCGTTGCTAATAAATAATCTCAATTTGATAACATTAAGTCCGAACATCAAAGGACGTACCGAGGAGCATTTCTATCAACTTTCCTAAGTTTCACTGCGTTGCCAATACATCTTATTGTTTCGATTGATTTCCGCTCATAAAATGGAATAATTGGGTAGTTTTGTTAAGTTACTGTTACAGTTTTAGGATAAAAGTTCATTAAGTGATGTGGTTCGTTTTTAACAATACTTTTTGTCGTTTATGGTGACTGAAGACATTTAAAAACCATATGATAGTTTGGCACCTACCCGAATTTGCCCGATAATTTAACAAGAACGCCAGTGAAATGCAAAATTAAATAAAGTGATGCAATCCGTCTAAATACATTTCAAAACTGTCTGTATTTTCAAATACCTTTCTGTCTGGGAAACAACATAATCAAGATATTGCTTTCAGCAAACGTGTAAGATCCTAATGGAGTATGCGTGTCGCTCGCCACGATTCTGTATGTTGAACTGCAAGCTTGAATCGATCTCTAACCTAAAGTTACATCGTCCTTCATCTCTTGGATCATAGTTATGATGCGCCTCCTCCTCTAACTTATCATCATCAGCAACCACATAATTATCGTCATCATCGTCAAATATTTTATCATCATCATAAGCATAAATTTTGTAGTGATGCTTTACATAATAATCACCGTCGCCATCGCTAACATTTTAAAGATTGTATAGAAATCCGCAGTTTTAAGTAGAGACAATGATGTGCTGTACAGTAATGTGTGTTGTACATTATTTGTGCAGTACTTGCACATAAATAAAATATTACTCAAGAATAAGGCCAATACAGCAATGACGATGTTTGTTTCACTGTTCCTTGAAAGACCAATTACTGGATTCTTGTAACTATTTCATTCCTGTCAAAACGAACAACCTTTCCTTAAATAATTTTCATTTAAATCATTAAGGCCCAGTTTCGTTCCTTTATGACCGCTAGTTCTACCATATAGATGTTTTGGAATACTGATGCTATTCCAAAGGTGACTGAGCTTTATCATAGCTCCTTTTTACTTCACAAACATTTGTTGTACTAGCCGATTTAGATTAGATAACACGTGCAATGGAAATAATGACTTCTGTAGGAACTGAGATATCTAAACATGATCACTGCTTTGACTTTATACCAAAGAAACAACACAACATCATGTTTCCAAAGAAAATTACATCGAATTTTCTACGTCACTTCTTATTCTAGCTTTATAAAGCTACTTTCTTACTGATCAAGGTATAGCACTGTGCGCGACATTCGTTTAGAACAAGATATATATATGTGTGTGTGTGTGTGTGTGTGTGTGTGTGTGTGTGTGTGTGTGTGTGTGTGTGTGTGTGTGTGTGTGTGTGTGTGTGTGTGTGTGTGTGTGTGTGTGTGTGTGTGTGTGTGTATATCGTATGTATATATATATCGGAACAATGGGTGACGTTTTTGCCAAAAGGGGATTGATGTGTCTTAACCCGATACCGCTCTGGTGTAAATACAGTTTTGTAAGATGGAGATTCCAGTTTTCTTCCCCACCCCATGGGACTTACTGATCAAAAGAACAGGATAGAAATCGTGACAAAAAGGTTTTCTGAAGTTCACACTGGGACTGTCTTTTCGATCTTTCATGTTCATACACTTTTGACACCTTGAAAACTTTTGAACAACGCACTCACTGACCCTTCTTTGAAGGCAAACATGGTTGTCTTATCAATGAACACACTTATTGTGCTTAGTAGTTGTGCTGATAATTCAAAGGTACATTTATTTTAATGCACAGATACTCAACAACTTTAAAGTATACTGATGGTAGTGTGATATTAGCCAAAAACTATGTTGTACGTGCTCTGATATTACTTATCAGTTGTATATACATCCTTTAATTCTTGGATAAATCTCAGATTTTATTTGGTAGAAATATACTAAACGAAAACTGCATTTTATGTATGCTTGTATGTGTTGTCATTTTTTTATATGCGTCCCTTAGTGTTTATATCAATCTCAGATTTTCTTGGTAGAGTGACATTTAACAAAAATTTTGTTTTACTAGAGATGGCATAAGTGATTATTGGTATAAATGTTTCTTACCATTTGGGTTGATGTATGTCGCAAATTTACTGAAGAAGAATAAACCATACAGTGCTAATTAAGTTTTTTACGCATCTGATATCAACAAGGACATGTAAATTTGCATATTTTCTATAAATTTAATATTTGTTTTCGAGAGTTAAAACAAAACAAAACGGTTCAGTATGAATGCTGTTCTCAAATTGATTAATTGGATATGCTGTAATAATTAGTACATTAAGGCTTCCAGATTTTAAGCGATTCGGTTCTAACAAATGAGCACAACCGGCCGCAATAGCTCAGCTGGTAGAGCGTCGGCTTGCGGATAGGGAGGTCGTGGGTTCGAACCCCGGCCAGGTCAAACCAAAGACTTTAAAGTTGGTAGTAGTGGCTTCCCTCCTAACGCTCGGGGCTAAGGGGACAGCATAACGCCTGACTCGTCGGTGTCAGTATAATGGACCGGCCGGGTTCAGTCCCTAGGCAGCTCATAATTTCCCCTGTGATATAATGATAGAAATGTCGCTGCGCAGTATCGGCAAAAATGCCGGCTAATCCCATCCGAAATGAGGACATGTTTAGTACGCAATAGAAACAATTGCATACTTCCGCGGAAACCAAAACCAAATGGTTCACGATGGTAGATCCTTACTGCATGTATTAGACACAATCCCGTCATTTAACTTGTCCGGATACCGGCAATATCAAGCCGTCATAAATCTTCCCATCAGTATCATGACCCCGAGGAACACATTTTAATGCTAACCCTTAACTCAGAAGCACCAAGAAAGGAAGCTGTTACTATCATTTTTAAGTCTTTGCTGTGACCAGACCGGGGACTGGTCTCAAGGCCTCCTGATATGTAAACGGATGCCCTCCCATTGAACTATGCAACCAGCATTTTAACAAGCGGTGAGACTTTGAAGGCCTTCTGCACAGATCTTACAGATTGAACAATATTGCGTCCAGTGCGATAACAGATTTTGTAGCTGAGAATTTCTGTGAATGATGTAATTGGTGATATATCCTTAAAATTAAGCCATGTATCGTTCAGTTGTGTGTGTTTACCAATGTGGTTAATAACCCTATATACATTTTATGAAAATCGAGAAAGAAAAAGACAGCAAAACAAAATCATTAGAAAACGGTGATTATACAAATTTTAATGTCGTATGTATTAATATTACATTAGGTACATATCTACAGGAAAATTCTAACACTAAAGTAGGGTTTATCTTGACAATTTTATACAAGTAGCATATGTTTGGATAATAGAAACACTAACCACATTTAGTTATTATCACTCTCTTTTATACGTGTCTAATTTGTCAATACTTTCCACTTGACAAACATGACATTTACATCATTTTACATATACATATATATGTACACCGCGAAATACGAAATGCATTAAAAAAATGGTAATGGTAACGCTCAAGCCCGGTGTCAGGATAATGTGACTGGGTGTGGTAGCATGTCAGATGTGAACGGTATGCTATACACAGTGAAGGCAGCACTATTTCTGCTTCAAGTAGACACCGTCTCCATATAACTGAAATACTGTTGGTGTGGCGATAATCGCAATAAAAAAGTAGTCTTCTCTACAACTTGTAAATGATTGCTATCTATAAAATGGCCCTTTGCATAATTTAAAGGACGTAATGATCTTTCAATGGAAAAGCTTTAACTTATTAAGTATTCACTTAGTCGAGTGATCTTTTAAAAAGTTCGACCTTGTTCGGTATTTTGATATCAATTATTCAACCTTTTAATGAATACATTTTAAAAACTAATTATGCACCCCGCTCCACCTCCACCCCCTTCCGCTCCACCCCCCCCCCCCCCCCCCCCCCCACCCGCCCGAAAAATCTTTTCAAAAATAATTTAGCCTGTCGTTTACCCGACTAACCGTTTCCCAATGCGAACACTGTAATATTTGTTTTGTATTGTACGTCACATTTATAGGTCAGTAGACGGTTTAATGTATATAAACATTTATTAACAGCTTGTTTAGTTTCCATTGCAGGTTTAACATGTAGTTGCTATATATGACCTTTCAAAATCTATTTAAGTAAACATGTTCGTCGGTAGGAACGCTTTTTTTTCCCGTTCCGATGTCATTCTTATAACGTGGTTCTAATGAAACAGCAATCCTTTCTTTTCTTTTTAAGCAACACAAAGGTTCGGCCTTAAAGGAAACCATAAGAACTAACTAATGCACATTTAAAACACGAGTAAAATATATCAGAAAAAAACAGTCTTGCTCATTTTCTACCATCATATTATGTACATGGTCACTATGCTAATTAATCAAATGCACTGAGTCTCTTGTATTAGATAACACAACTAATAACTTTGATATAATCATAAATAACTACGAATTATGCGCCGATTAGCGAACACAGCAGAATATGACTAAATGAGGGTCTTGAATAATGTGGTGCCTTTCGAACAAGAACTTCGCTTTTATTATGTAAAATTTCGTGTCCATTTTCTAATTTAACATGATAAAGACATCTGACAATTCTCAAATTAAGCTGGTTTGTTATGCTAACTTGCTATTATATTGTGGTTTTATACCAAAATGAGAACTGCCGCGACTAATAAAACGTGGAATAGCAAGTGAGGCTATTTTACCAGAGTTCATTGGTATATAAACAACTCACAAAGCTATTCAATAGTGTATCGGTTTTAGCGACATGCGTGATTTTAGTCCCACCGAATTCAACTCACCCATTGTGGTATGTGCTAATTGTGGTACATGTAATTCGTAACCAATAGCAATTTGGCGAAATCATTACAAATATACTACTCTTTGGTTCTGGTATTATTATGTGAGCGACACGGCCAAACCACTGTCCCTGATGGTGATATCTGGATGGACAATTGCGCTTGCTGTCAAGTGATTGTCTTCCAAGCTCACGGGGCCAGTACAGCATACCGTTGGACTATCCTTCGTTCTATTGGAGGAGCGCACCGCAACCATGCGTCCATAAACTATTCGCCCGCTGCCACAACTATCGGGAAATAATCACAGCTTTAGTTCTGAGCTGGGCGTGAAGGATAACGGTCGGGTTGTGGCACTCTGGAAACCTCTGCTCTTCAAATATGGCTTTTAATTATTGGAGTACTAGGAAAAGAGTTTACGTTAAAAGGTAACATCTTATTCATCGTGTAATTGTCTTGTAAATTGTATTTTGAATACTGCTGACAAGATTTGTATGAATGTATAATTATTTGGACTTTAAGCCTTGCAATTTACGTGCTAATCTACAGATTTGTAAATATAATTTGCATTTTACCAAATTGATATAAGTGTCATTATATTTGAAGTAATTTCAGAATAACGTTTGCCTGCCTTATTATTTAACAGTTCAATGATTTTGCGCACAAAACGTATGTTATTTTGTTCTTTGTTGAAATGAGTTTACTATGTTTCATTGCAAGAAACTTTATCTCAATGACCTTATTCTGTTTTCAATCTTATGTGCACGCTGGTGGGATTTTACATTAGAAAAAAATAATTAAGGGTTGATCAGTTTCTGAATGATGTAACTGCACGCATAATTCGTTCACGGCAAAGAGAAATCACGAAATTGGATGAAAATTATCTCGAAAGTCTCGAGTTAATTCAAAATAGCACAGCTTTGTAGCTTATGGCTCTGCCATTGTACCATTAATACTTAATCTCTGAAATTCAAAGCTGCCAAATTACAAATGTCAACACCGGCGTATAATGAGATAGTTAGGGTTCGATTTTTTTAAGGCAATTTGACAGTAAACGTGGCTTTCCAATTTCAAAATATGTCCGGTTTTCTTCTGTATATGTTATATGATCTGATATAAGACACATAGGAGTTGGAGGACCAGTCTTTCTTTCGTCCAAGTGAAAATCTTTCGTGTTTTTAATTTCCGGATCAAAGAAATTGGATTATTGAACTATTGCAATAAAAATGTCATTTGAATGAACTATACTTTTCCGAGAACTTCTACGATAATACAACAATTAAACTATGTAGTCTGAGGAACGACGTTAATAGAAGAACTGAACCTATGTATTAGACAACTCTTACACCGTAGAGTATACACAAAGAAATTATAGAATGAAGGTGTGTCCTTTTCTCAAATTGCACATTGAACAAATACGAACACACATTTTATAAAGAAATTCCAAAGAATTCAAATGCATTTCATATAAGCCATTCTGTCCAATCGCGATAAATAAACACGGATGGAAATGTAACACACAAAACAAAAAAGTATGAACGTTTTATGAAAAGAAAATAATGATTTGGCATAACTGTAGTTTTTTTACAAGACAACCATCTATGCAAAAAGACATGTTTGTTAAGAAAATCAAACATTTTTGTTTGTTAAATAAATGTAAAACACAGCAGAGACGATTACTAAAACTAGCATATTGAACTCATTACTGCAATGTGTCATAACACAACTTTAGCTGTGAAAACTATCGTAGTATCAATTCATAGTTCATTCCAAGTGATTTGATAGACGTTTCTGCATTACTGTAAATATTAACTTGAAATATACCATGGTAGACTTTCAGGCGTTATGTTGGAAGCACCAATGATTTGCTATCATGCACTGGTTTTGTCAGTATTCTACTCCCATTTGTTTAGAGTCGTAAGACAGATCGGGAGGAATTCCGAGACATATAGACCTGGCTCTATTCATTCTTTCGGTTAACGTTATTACCTACTTCTGGCTCAATACGCATGGAAGACTCCGTTGAGAATCGTGATTGCTGGCTTTGTTCTCACCGCAAAAATAACAGTAAAATTAAGATCGTAATTAAGATGGTAGTAGATATGATGTGTGTATATGACTAATAAGCATTTACCTACGTACTTTTGGTTTACATTGTTTGCAAGAAGAAAATGATATCAGTGATTGCCTATGCTGAAATTCCTTATGAAAAATTAAACTAAACGAACTAAATATGACACAAAAGAATGCGTTCAGAGACCACCAAAAGAACGTATGATAGCTCGTTATCGTGTTTTCCTGTTTTTATGTAAACTTAGATAGATAACATAGAATTACTTTTAGAAATTACAAATTTATTTACTTTTTCATATTGTTTTATATATGGTCGATTCTTTCGTTCAATTATGTTATGTATACTTTAGCGACATGGAAAGTAACAACTTGTGAAACTTGCGACGAATGACGTTTGTGAATTACTTACTGTTATTGTCACTTGCGTTTCCTCTACCATATTATTTATGACGTCACTGAGAAGGTTGCTAGTATCAGAGCAGTTGTTCTGTCAAACAGGCCGAGAATGTTATCTTCAAGCAATCAAATGTATCTTTTTACAATTGAAGCTAATAATATCTTGTAATGACACAACAAAACACAGCGAATGTAAATGAAAGGGATCGCATAGATACCTAAGTGCATTGATAATAAATTAACGTTCTATTTTTTTCCGATTTTGTTCAGTTTAAGTTAAATATTTGATTAATTATGAGTACTGAAAGCATGCTTTCAACCCTGTTCACAAAGAAATATATTCGTGCGTTTTAATTTTAATTGATAATAAATTGCGCCTTTAATTGATTTTGAATATAAAAAATCATATGCAATTTTAATTGGATGGATTTTAGCTATATTACTTAACTATTTCAAGCGACAAATGTAATTTTACAAATACTAAACGCATAAAATGTTGCGTTCGCGTTGTGAGTGGCAGTTAATCGCAGATTCACAAGTTTGTAATGTAGATTCATTTTATGCCCAGTTCTGTTGAAGCTTTGGTGTTCGTTTTATGTAAAAATTGCAAGAAGCGAACTATATATGGAATAGGTCGCTGATAATGTAACAACTGACCCAAATTATCCAAGTAATCGCTTTAAAATTAACAACTTTGCTAGTGTTACAAACAACGAATAGGTTTACAATGTTAATACTGTATACTCGTATATGATTTCTTATTATATTTTGCACTGTTTGTAACCTGTAAATTTTGTTAATGGTCAAAGGCACAGCTAGTGCCGATTACCAATAAACTTTGAACTTTACAAAACAGTAGATTCCATCTCTGAATAAAATAATTGCGCGTTAGTGCGCGTTATTCATTATGATTTATTCGAAAGATAAGACTACTGGAAATTCATTGTATATTTACAGGTAACGGCGTACAATCCCAAATGTGTTGATTCTTATTCAGTCAAATCACAATTGTACCCAAACACCAGAACACGTTGAATGTGGGTGTATCTGCCATTCAATATCTTGAGGATTGTTGATTTGAGAAGGAATAGTAATCCTACCTCCTCACCAGATATCTTTGAATCCGCGAGATGTATTAATGACTTTACCAGGTGCACTGCGTCCAATTTACGGTTCATTTAATGCTATACCGAGGCCTAATATTAATGATATTCTCTAACTCCGCAAAAATATTGGTTAAAATAAAACAGGTAGAATATGCTATAAAGTTTGTAGCGATGTCAGTGATAACGGGTGCATCTATATCATTTATATTTCGGTGGGCCCATAGCTTTCAAGTTTATAGAGGTTCTTATCTTTATAAAAGCCATACCGATTTTGATAAAAAAAACTTGAAGTCACTTTTAAGGGTCACACTATATATCCTAAAATCAGTTTATGACGTTTTAATATTATGCTTTGGGATTTTTAACATCTTTTTATTTGATAATGTGTTTATTGTTACATCGACCTTAAACTGTAGGTTATTAGTTTCAGCATTTTATTAACAATAGTTACTAGACTGACCAATGTTTCGCATCGTTTAGATATAGTATAGGAGCATTAATCAACAACAAATACACTATCGGCTACCTATTTTCCAAGGCGTATTACGAAGATTGTTAACTATTCAAAGTACGCCAGCGACTACAAGAGACTATTTAGGCTTATACAATGTACTAACGTGATGCCACGTGTTTTGTGGTGATGTGATGGCATACAAGTAACCTTCTTAGTTCAAGTCGTTTTCAATATATAAGTATGTATTATTGTATGAGCTGTTTTCACAAAATGTAGATTTAAATCAAACGTCAATAACTTTAGAAGAAAAACGCACTTGATTACCCACACCACCGAACCGCTAAAATATCACTATGACGTCAGCAAATGTCGACAACAGTCAACACTTTTTGGTAACAAACCTAATTTACGGAACGTTTTAAACGCTTTACGTCTACCTATGTCGTTTTTGCTGTTCTTTATTTATTAAAATAAAGAAGATTTGTTTACGCAAGTTTGCAAATAATATAAAGAGACAAAACTCGCCTCATTTCGAAAATTGCAAGTCCGCTTATTTTTGGAAATGCTGCTGCCATATGTACTAATTCCGTCTGGGGGAAAAGGCCCTATAAGAATCGTCTTGCCATTTAATATATAGTTCTATATTTATTAACGTGAAATCTTATCGAAAATGTACTGCTATGTGCATTTATTGATTCCTAAATGAAAACTCTTTTAAATGATTTAATATTTTATAGACATCAAGGAACTTAACTTTGAAAATAATGAAATAGAAAATTATGTTGTTTTTTTCATGTTTTATTGCCTAATTATTGAAGTTAATTTTGGTAATCTGGTTTATTTATATTGGCATAAAAAACAAGATTGATGCATGTATTGTAAAATAAGGATTTAAATCCATGACAGATGAAAAACATTATATTAAAGTTGGTAAATTGATGAATTTAATTTATTTTTTGTAACTTCTAGTTTGAGGGATATTTTATTTCTGTTTCAGGTTATAACAACTGTAAATTCTCATACAACAAGAAGCCTAAATTAGAGTCAAAATTGCTTAAGGGTCTACAATTTCAAATTAGAAAATATTATTTTTTAATAACATAGGAAGGAAATGATTATATATTTCAGATAATGTTATGCTATAAACACCAATACAATTACGATCACTAGGCATGTCAATCAGTGTGTGTGTATCCTAATTACTCAAGCCAGAACGATGAAGACGTGTGTTGTATATTGTTGTGCTTTGTGTTCAGAAGCTTGACTGCAAAATAACAAAAGCACTGATATGGACTATGCCAATTTATAACAATGCACATTATAATGATAAAAATATGTAAATTATATTAAACATAAAACCACGAGTTTAATTAAATCTTTAAAAAATAATTCTGGAATGTTTGCACCTGACATAATACTTGCCATAAGGGTTATTAGTCCATTAAGTTCTAATAGCGCTGGTTCTTAAAACGTTCCGCACACGTTTTATCACATCGCCGTTACAACTTTGTCTAAAAACGGCGACAACTTTCTGGAGTTTCCCGAAAATGTAACTAAGTGGTTGACGCCTGATCGTTGCAAAACCATTTGCTAAGCTCTATGCCTGCTTAGCGCAAATTAATAAGATTTGTTTAAGATGTGTGGATCCAGATCAACCAAAGACCTCTTGGACACCTTTGATTAAGTTGTGTGCATTTCACTGCTGATTTTTAGTGATATGAAAAGTTAATAAAATATGAAATTGCAAGCAATTAATATAGAAGTTAGTATTCATTATTACCAATATGGCAAGCAAGGGTTACAGCTGCATAGAAGAAAATAAATTCTCTGTAGGCGCTTGTGATTCTAGCAGAGTTGGTAGAGCAAGGTTTATCTATGGGCGTTTTGTGACCTCATTCTTTCAACGCTATGTCACGGAAATGACAATAAAATACCGGGCATAGATAGCCTTTAGATATGAACAAACATAACTGTACACTGTGGTACTCTGATTGCTGTTCAGCAGACCACTTGGTATGAAAAAAGGCAATGACGTGCTTTTGTTGATCATAATGAGACTAAAATATGAACAATCGATAGAACTAATCAGGGATATGTCATGGCGTTTAACTGTTTATATCTATTTGAAGTAGGAATGAAACACAGCCCAAACATGTACATATTCTATTTTACTGTTAGCAAAGATGATGCCTTTACCTTTGTTTGAAGTAATGAAGCATAATTAAAAACAAAAACTACGTATGCTGTTTATCAGAAGTCCATTAAAATTAAGTACCATTATAAGTGTTCAACTTATTGAAATATTTCCTTTTAATCTGTTATATGATCCTACGTCTGTGTAAGGCATACTTCAATAAATATGAACAAACATGTAAGGTTGTTGTGGTAAGTCAACAGAATTATATATATATGTCAACATTTTAATAAAAAGTATTATTTTCGTCCTTTGAAATTATATTTTTTTCTTACTGTAGTATATATATATATTGGAGGGTTGCCGATACCTCAGTAAGAAAAGAATATAATTAGAAAGGATAGAATAATAATACATTTTCAGATGTTTACAATAAATAAATAAACATGAACATGATTTAGAAAGACGTTTTGAAAGAAAAATCTACTCGAAAAGTGTTGCGCGTTAAGAGGTTTAAACGTAATACAAAACCACTAGCGACCATTTAAGCGTAATTTTGGGAACTATAACACGCTTCCAAAAGAATTAAACAGCGTTTAAGCCGAAATGATGGGAGATTTGATCCAATTAGAACTAAGTCGCTATTGATCCATCGGAATTCTATCTGAAACATAAATAACGCAGCAAATTTTAACGCCTTCGAAAGACGATTTAACTATAAACCTCTGCTAAGTATAAAATCGATCAAAATTAGGCAAAAATAGCTATGTCATTTTAGAAATAAGTCGTCGGAACACCTCCAATTACCGAACTACAAAATAAGTCATAAACAATGTAAATACGTCTCACCTCTGACAATGTAGTGGTGACGGAGTGTCCGTATACCACACCTGGAGCAATATTAGATAGTGGCAATTGCTGCTAATTAGATAGCAAGGTCTCTTGAAGGGCTTTACTTATCACATATTCTGAAGTAAGAGTCAACGTTTTTTTTTCATCGATCTAAGATTGTATCATGTAATTAAATACAAATGAATGTGTATTTTTTCTGTAAAATGGGTGACTTGGTAAAAAACCTTTAACCATAATCGGCGTTGTGTTATTCTTCGCATTTACATCTGTGCATTATTAATGTCATTAAATCATGCATTAAGTGCTACAAATATGCTTTCATTAGTTCTACATTATATTGCGATTTGTCATATGCTCATATACAACACACTTTAGAACACCGTATACACAACTATTTTGCTTTTATAATTTATATCTATTGTAGTCCTAGTTTTTATTTGATTTCTTTAATTGTAAAAAAATGTTGTTCGTTAATTCTCACGTTAACTGATTTAGGATGAAAAACGTTACATGTAGCAGATAACCCCCATAGAGACATAAACGAAATTATATAGACACGAACTTAGCTTTCAACAGTACTTAAACATTGTTCTTTCTTTTTCAGGCATACGTTTCAAGGGAGCTAGTTTAACCACTGCTACGACATTTCATACGTAATTATTTAAGAAAGTCTGCAATTACATCAAAATGGACGACCTCGAAGCAAACATGACACTCGGAAACTACAGCTTCCCTAATGAAACAATGATGATGTCGCAGTTGCTTCACCTTGACATGATGTTTCCCCTTAAGTACAGCATACCGATGAATGGATATATAGCGCCTGTGTTAATTCTGCTAACAGTGATAACAAACTCCTTGGTCATTGCCGTCTTGTTAAAGAAACACATGCGGTCGCCAACCAATGTCCTTCTTGCAGGTATGGCGCTAAGTGACATGCTGACAGGCGTAATTCCATTACCAGTTTTTGTCCACTTCTTCTCACTGGGTAACTACAAAGATTTCGTCCATTTTGACTGGTGTTATGCCATTAAGATGTTGTATGAGGTAATCCCAACCATCTTCCATACTGCATCAATATGGCTTACAGTTGGCCTCGCCGTGCAAAGATACATTTATATTTGCCACTCCTTGCAGGCTCGAACCTGGTGTACCATTGGCAATGTAATACGGGCCACGATTATCGTTTATTTTATTGCGTGTGTTTCACAACTAACTAAGTTTATAGACTTTAGCTTTATACCGAAACCGGTTCGATCACTAGTCAACAACAACACAAACTTTGACGGCTGTTTATTGACACATCCACCATGGGTTACACATAACGCGACAATATACCACAATATTTATTACTGGTTTAGAATTATATTTATACATCTTGTTCCTTGTATATCGCTTGTCGTTCTTAACGGTCTTCTGATCTACGCCATGAGATGCGCACAGGCGCGCCGGATGCAGCTTTTGAAACAGAACAAGAAGAGTGAATCAAGAAAATTAAAAGAAAGCAACTGTACTACACTGATGCTTGTCGCTGTTGTTGGCCTCTTTCTACTGGTTGAACTTCCGCTTGGTATTATCATGACTCTTTACGTGGCTGACAACACGTTTGATCTTAAGCTGTTCGAGACTGAATTGTACCTTATTATGACATCGGTGTCAAACTTCTTCATCCTTTTGAGCTACCCGTTGAACTTCTTCATATATTGTGGTATGAGCCGTCAATTCCGAGAAACATTTACTAGGCTTTTTACGAGTTCGCCGATGCCTCTAGACAAAGAGTGTTCACAGTACATGACCCTTCCCACTGACAACGGTAAGACTGCGTTCACTGGGCCGGAAACTGCGCTGTAGGACCGGATATAATGTCTTATCGATCCGTCGCGAGAGTGATATGGTGATAATCGTTCGAGAGAAATAAAGTATCGGGCCTAAATTGATTTATTCTAGTTGGATATGTCATAATTGGATATGACAATAGCGACGTTCGTCGTTGTTAATGACAATACATCCAAATTCAGGCGGTCGGTAAGCGGATAATGTGATTTGACCGCTGTTTGTTATGAAGGAACGGAGTGTTTATTCCAGCGCTTTCATTAACAAGAAAACGACGTAAGACAATCAGTCTGATGTGGGGGAGGGGCGCATACAACTCACTTAAATAGTGTTTGGTGTTACAGATGTGAAAGACGTGATCATACAAAAATGTGTATGAACATTTTGCGAAGAAAGTGACTTCGTCTAACCGTTATCGCTTATTTTGTCTTTATATTGCAGTAAAGCATAAACGCGAGCAAATTAATTAAGGAAAAGCGGCACGCAGTCTTAAATTGCCATTAGTTGAGTAATATCGACTAACAGGTAAATAATTAACTTAACGCTGGAATTGAATCAGTCACGGAATTTGTTCTAGAACAATTATTGGGGACTTTAAATCCGATCCACACATTCAACCGTGTTCTGTAGAACAATAATGTTATTTGCAGTGCTAGCGGATGCTTTTATACGACGTGGAAGAAAAGTGACACTGAATAATCCAATTATTAAAGACGGACATTGTGATCGGATAAAATAAATTAAGTCTAGTAAATAAGATATTTTCCTTGAAACAGTTACCCACAAATAACTATACTCACAAAAAGTCGCCCTTTCACATAGAATGGGTTTATTATTAGTTGAATACGCAGTTTGCATCGTTTTCGTGAACTAAACTATAATTACATTATTGATTTAGATAAGTAGAAAAGCATGCGTCAATAAAGATACCACACGGTTTCAAATTTCATGGAGATGCTTAAATATTTAAATAATGATTTAAATTTTAAGGCGATATCCAAGCAGGCTTATATATTTTATAAAATAAATAGTAAACACTTCCAATGAGGGACGCCCTTGGCCGAGCATGTAGAGTCACTGACATATAACTCCTCAGCCACTCTCCAGCTAACCTGCGGTGCGCTGGTGGTTCGACCAGGCATAAGTCTCGAGTCTTCTTCCACCAATAATTAGCTGGGTGTCGCCTATATGACTATTATTGTGTCGGTGTGATGTAACAAGAAAAGCAACAACAACAACAATACACAAACCTAACAATTGAAAGACTCGTAGATTAATGGTTTGCTTTTGTGTGATTAATTTGGTACAAATGATATGTATTTGTAAAACAATCCTATTCAAATCCAGATGGCTGTATTTTGTGATTGTATTACCAAATGTTAATATTCCTAACTAGAAATAGTATATATGCGTCAACAACCGTCCGATTTAAACACATTGCCGAACCATGTGCGACTGTAGCAGAAGCTGGTTCTTCTGTGGCCTGATTACCGACCGAGGAATATCAACGGTATACAGTAGAATAAGCACAAATCTTTCCCTTTTTATGCGCGCTGTATCAAGTACATCTATAACCATTGTACATAAAATATAAAACTATGGTTATAATATAAGCCGGGTATCACATGCTAAATGTGCGATAGGATCAAATGTGCGGTTTTAGGGAGCCATGTCCCCGTTTTTAAAGACAAAGTGATACAGTATATAAATATATTGATACAGTATATAAAGGGTGAATATGTGTTCACAATTTCATCATTTTTAGCTTGGTAGAAAGGGTTCCATAGTGGTAAATAAATTCGTGTTAACTGTCAAAATGACATTACACAAAATGTATAAACATCCTGAACGAAACTGTAATGCTAATGCAAAAACACTATATAAATGCCTGTATATATGAATGCAAACGTCTGGCTTTATGTATATATACAATTACATTCATCTTTAAACCTACGGTATGCGGGTTTCAGCACAGTGTATGATGTTATCGATGTTTTGCCAGATTTGTATTTTTGCATGTCATACCATATGTTCTTATCATAGTGTAAGATATTATAAACAGCAGTGTGGGTTATATAAATATATACATAATTTTGCATATTGCAATCATTTTCAAACAACAACACACTATTTACGACTTGAATGTTACCGTTATGCTTGTTTGAATGTTTGAAGGCAATTGATTGTGTTGTTGTTTTTATTCCAAAGACATTTAACAATGTTTTTTTTTGTTTTGTTTTTTTTTTTTGGGGGGGGGGGGGTTGTGTGTAAACATTCGTGATTCATTTGTTAACCACGATATTGATTCACTTGTTTTCTTTTCATCTTTAAATTCATAATACTAAAAATGTATTTTCATTTTTATGTAAAATTCACAAACAGAACATGTTTAAGGGATAAAACAACTAAAATCCCGGTGCTAAACGTAAAGTACGATGTTACATGATTTTTTTTTTTAATTTAGAAATATGTAATGTGTTAATAACAACCTGTCCCGTGGCTGACTGGATAGAATCGCAGACATGTCTCCTCAGCCCTTTACAACCAGGGCTCGATTCCCAGTCGTGGCAAGAAGCGTCAAGTCCGTATGTTTTCCAGCTAGCCTGAGGTGTGTCGGTAGTTCTACCCGTACACATCACCAATATGACCCTAGTTGTGTCGGTGCGAACAACAAAAAATAATAACCTGCGTCGCCTCTTTAAAGGTAGGTAGTTTGATATTGAAACAAATTATAGACGATTTACTATTGTAAACATTTGAACTCTTCGAAAGCAGATTTGACGAAATAAAAATATTTAATTATTGTTTAATTTAAAGTACTAGACGTTAACCAATTTCAATCAAGCTAAAGCAAAATAAACAGAAACAATAATTATTTGACGTTATGTTATTAGGTTTGAAACCTTCAGAATTTCTCCCATTTTACTGTTTATCTTACAACAGCTTCATGTTTGGGCTTGTATTTCCTAGGACTAATCCGTTTTAATCTCGATCGGAAACATTTAAACAGGAAATGGATAATCTGAAAATACATTTGTTGCAAAGTACTGGTCAATGTGCTTCCCACACGTCAATAAGTACGTAAAGTCAGTATACGGTGAGAAAACTTTATTGATTTGAGTAGGTCCTACTACACTTGGAACATATCCCTAGAAAACTTCTATGAATGTGTTGACTGACCTGAAGTAATTGTTTCAATAACCCATTCACAATCTTTAGTAGTTATTGATACCGCCACAAAGAAGAATACAAAGCGTCATTTGTTAAGAAAAGGGCACATTTATTGTCTAGTCCATTAGTTTTTTACAGCGAGTTCTTGATTTTTTAGGTTGTTTTTTTTTTGGTTCTTACCAAGTTCAAGAAAAATCAATGTCCATCAGAAACTTGAAAGATATAACGGCGATAAGTCAACGTTGTACAAGAAAGAAATTAGATAATTGACTAAAATATATTATGTATTGTTTGTTTCATTTCAATATTTTTAATATAAGTAAACCAAGACATTGCTTTATTTTACAAAAAGAAAAAATCTTATAAACATTTTAGCAAGTTGTGATTTTGCACTTGTATTGTGTTCAGCCATTTTAAAACATTTCATTTTGTGGGTCTGTATGGTTTAAAAATGCTCTTATAACCTTATAGCCATGATATTCGTACACTTTCTTGAACAGTAGATGTTACATGAATTGTCTGCAAACGGACTATCTTTTGCGATAAATCACTGTCTTTGCACTTTATAAATGCAAATATGACAGTAAGGTTGCTGCACATTTAATAGTTTATTATCTGTTTGAGGTCTTTTTTATTGCCTTGAACCGAACTTAAGAAAATTACGATTTTATAAAACAGTTATAAGTTCAGAAAGTAAATATTCTAAACTACATATACAATCGCATTGTTTAATTTTATGGCAAATACGTATATTGTGTTTTGTGATCACTTTATGTCATTATTTAACAGCATCTTTGATCAATATTCAGTATCGTACGTCTGACTTGTTTATGATATAAATGATGGTGAACAAATATTACTTCAAACGTGTTTTCACATCTTACTGCTGAGTCTTTCGATACTGTTGGGATGTTTTGTGACGCTTTACATAATGTATTCCGACATTAACATCCGAGTGTAAGTTTTGAGTGCGTGCCCTAACTTAATGCTGATAGAACATACGAATGCCCCAGAAAACTAAAATATTACTTCCTTTTCACTCTGTTGTTTTCTTTGTCACCAGTTCAAAATGTTGTCGCTTCGATTCATATTTTTTTCATTTCTTACGTATTCCTTTCTGTGTTGTCATAGAAAAATCATACATTTATAATTTACCTAATTCACAAAGCTCATTATTTTCAAAATCACCAAAATTATATAACAGATTGAAAGAAAGTAAACCAAGCTTTGTTAAACGAGCTACATGGCGTATCTTTTGTAATTGTCTTTAAGGACTGCGATTCGTTCAAAACTTATGTTAATGTCTAAATTAACACAGGCACTTTTTATCATTTTATACAGCATTTATGCCATAAGCACGATGATTCTTACTCTTTCTTATTAGATATAAAAGCCAGTCAAATAAATGCAAACTGGCTGAGCTTACTATTTACCATTGCTGTCGATTGATAAGTGTATATTTTACACGTTTTGTATAACATTTTAGGTAACATAACAAAACGGAGCAAAATCCTATAATGAGCTAGTGTAATAAAAATACAAAAGCTTTCAAAGCTAATGTCTTTATTTTTGTTTCTATAAGTTAAGCTCGAATTGTTTTTTCTTCTTCATTTCCATAGTAGACTATACGTGTAGTAAGTATAGGGACAAGAATAGGGACACATTTTTGGAGTAAGCTTTTGTTAAGATATATTTCTAATTATTGTAATTTGTTTAACGCGATGTTATTTTTAAACAAAATAATAACTCATTTAAAATAAAAAAAAAGTTTTGTTTAAGCGTTTTAGTTCGGCTGTTAAAGCACGGGAAATAAATAAATAGACGTTTCATGAGTTTGCGAGTTGTGAATTTTAAGGTTATTTTATACCTTCGCTTGTATACTTTATCCTTTTATTATAAAGAGCGGACTATTTTAGACAATATGACGTCAACTGTACTGTAAACTATCAAAGCACGCGCTCCTAAAATAGCCGACATGTCTGGAAAGCCTTTTCCTCAACACTTCTTTGGATATATTAGTACACTAGCCTAAAGTTTGTGTAATTAGTGCTGCTATTCCCCCATAAACTTGCCTGCCTTACCAACCCACCCCTCCACACACACCACACCACACCACACTACACTTTCTGTGCGAAATATATTCGCATTAACTATTTATATTTTAGGAAACTTTGTCAAGCTGCGACATTTTTATGTAACACCGTTGTTTGTCAAAAATTGAAAGTTAAGATACACAAATTTCTAAACAAGAAGCCGCATTAAGCTAATAGGTTTGACGCAAATGGAATATTTTGCCTTGAGACAATATACAACATATATTAATTTTGCTTTTTTCATCTTATTAGGCAGAATTCTTATAAGATCTCTGTTTCGCCTTTTGATTAAGTTGTCATATTCACGAGGTAATCTGTGAAGCAAAACTGAGAAAAAAAAACACAAGTTCGGATTGAAAGTGTATATACTGGTAGCGTTCAAAGTTTTCTAATACCGAATATGTTTAAATTTACTTTAGCAGAAAACTGTTACACACCCACACATTTGTATTTCGCATACATGTCTTTAGCAAGGATTGAAAAAATAGTAAGTAAGTAAGTAGTCGTTGGCATGTACAATACTAAATTTATTAGGAATCGCAGAAGAATGCACGCTGTGTAATGAACACGTCATTGAGGTAATATTCCTATAGTATCTACAGAGTCGTATACGTTTTGCCTATTGTTTTGTTATGTAAAAAACACGTTAACACCATTGTGAAACAAACTTTATGAAAGGATGCGCATAAACTCGCTGAGCAGTATGATTCTGATTGAATATATTTAATACAAACAGTTATGCTTAATGGTTTCCCATTCGCAGTAATGAGATTCAAACAGACAACCTGTTCAATCGTATCACAAGCATACATAAATTACCATGCACAACATGGTTAAATCGGACTTCCGGATAATTGCCTTGAATATACCGTACTGACAAATGGTTGAATATGTGCATATTTATGTGTGTTGAAACAATCATCATTTTCTATTTATTATGAAATGTATTATTGTGTTTGCTAATATGTAAATGTAATTATAACATTTAAATGTTGTTAATTTATTCTGTCATTCATTTCAAACCTTATTAAATTTTATCAAAGATATTGTTCAGCTACAGCAAGGGTACCTACTATGCGGTTGTAATGACCAAATGATATTATAAATATGTATAACCTTCCTACATGCTACTATTTACGTTCCCAGCAGGACTTTTTAATTAAAAATGTATTTGTCCCAAACATTTAAGTTACTTTTGCTTAGAGACGTTATGTAATTAATCAGTGGTTGCTTTAAGTCACTTGTTGCTACCCATTAAAGAGCTTGTATGTATGATAGTTTCAATAAAGCATATACATTCGTCTTTCTTCTGTTTGTCTATCAAACTCGTGCATACAGTTATAGCACATCGGACAACGAATCAAAGCAAACATACACAATATTTGTAACTCGGTTCACTACTTCTGACAAACGACAAAATTTAATAATTCTAATTAAGTAATATACTTCTAGTTACATGTCATAAAATAATAAGTATACAATGCATCATATAGTGTGAAATAGCATCGAACATTTAGTAAACAAGAGATGCACAGGTTTGAAGTATACATTCGTTTTAGAATTTCGAACATCGGAGAAAAACAACATCATCCGGGTCCAGTATATTGCGACCAGAACCTGGACCGATGATCTACCTTCAGGGAGTTTGCAGCCAATGTTAAACAAGCACGTGTCTGTTCACGTTACTAGTCAAGTGGGTGCTGCCAATGATAGAACCCTTGGGGTAATGCGAGCCTGACTCATGCGAAGTAAAATTTTATCTTGACTGCACATTGTTAGGCTAAACCTTTTTTGGGGAGCACGTGGTTAATGAAGGGAATATTTTTAATTTATCGCTAGCAACATTTCTCATACACACAATTAAGTGGACGTCTGTGTTAAGAACGTAAATACACATTTTATTATAAAATCATGTTATCAATCAACAATTAACAAATCAACAAACAAATTTATACATGGACCAAAATTTAATTAAAGGTTCAAATGTGTAGCCCGGACTTTTTCTCGCTCATATTATTTTTGTTTAATTTAAAAAACCTAGCAATTGTCAAACTCATTGTAATAAACAATGCACATGATGATTTTTTCTCATAGCTTCATGCGTGGAAGTCACTTGCGCAATAAATCCACCAATTTATTTACCTACCTTGTTTTCTGTATACACTATCGCCTTTCCGTAACATTTATAATCTTAAGAGTTTATTTTGTCTGGATTTATTCAAGTACACTTAGTGCTTTGGTGTTACATTTCTCTAATGGGCTTCTGAATGCAGATATTAGCCCTTTATACAGACGTGCCTGTTCAAGTTTTTTTTCCGCCATCTTGGCCAGTCTGTGCAAACCATGTTATAGAATTTTTTAAATATTTGCCTAGACAATATTTTGTGAAATATTTACGTTTGAAGAGTTACTTCAGATAAAATCTATATTTGTATGGGAAACCCTTTACCAATAAATCGTTTATAATAATGTATAAACGAATAAAGGCGCTTACAATTTTGATGTGGGTTGTGTGTTCATTTTATGTTCGTATTGTTTTCAATGCATCTGAAGTGACTGATCGACATCGAAAAGAATTTTGCATTTTTATCAGTTATTTAATCAAAGTGAAAAAAGAATTACCACAGCTAATAAAATATATACTACTTCTATACAAAGGCATACATAGTAAACGTAAAAGTGACAAAAGCATTGAAACGAGACATTGCATTGCACACACACACACACACACACACACACACACACACACACACACACACACACACACACACACACACACACACACACACACACACACACACACAAACACACACACACTCACACACACACACACACACACACACACACACTCACGCACACTCACACACAAAACTATAAGAACCGCAATATTTTGTTTGCTATGGGAATCATAAAATTAACAATTTATGGGTCTTATGACAGAACCACAGTTTGCAGATCCAAACGTTAAGCAAAACGTCTGTTAAGATGAAACAAAAAATGACTGTCATAGTATCTATGGATTTTTTTTGTCTCCTGTTGATAGATTTATATAAAAAAACTAACATTAGACTGCATCAGTGATAAATATGCACATAATCGATACTATTGTTCGTTTCATGCATTTGACATTTCAAAAAAATATTTCCTAGTCTGAAATCAGCTGAACGCATATTCCTTTATATCAACGTTAGAACACCAAATAAGGATACCATTATAAAGTACATGTGTTAAGGAATGTGTGTTGGCTCCCTTAGAGCACGAAGATTTTACTTTAATATAGAAACGTCGAAAAGGACTGAATACATTTTACACGTTATAACTTAGATGTTGATACGTCGGAACAGACTGAACATATTTAACACGTTTTTACTTAGATTCTGATACGTCGGAAAAGACTGAACATATGTTATATGTTATTACTTTGATGTTGATACGTTAAAAAAGACTGAACATATTTCAAACATTAATTGACCACAATGTTGACTGGCTACGCGTTGCACGAGGACGACATGATCAAGATATAGGATCACCAATTGGTATATTTGACAAAAAATAACACAGAAGCAACAGATTAAAGACAAATGCAAATAAGGTTTTTGCATACAACAACAGTACATAGGTTTTTTCTTTGTTTATGCGCATGACTTTCAAAATGACAATTTGTGGCGTCATTCGTACTAAAAACCTAAAATTCTATAATCCATTTATTATTGACAAAACATCGATATGTTTTTGTAGATTACGTGAAGACCGTTGTCTCTCAGGACGTTATATCTCGGAGTAAATCTTTTGCTAAAATAATTACCAGTCGACGAAATAGTATTTACGACACCTGATCTAAGAAATTTCGCTTGGCTTAAAAGGCCATTGCAAAACATAACGTTACGGTATTCATTGGATGCAACTAATAAGACACACATTCTCTTCAACTAATTACCTGTTCCGAATTAACCACGGAATATTGTATCACATAATGTAATAATTTCTTCTTGGCTAAATTTAATTCCATTAAACTTTGCTAATAAGTACTGATCGATTGTTCTACAATTTCTCGCATTGTTTGATCTTTTGATGTCAGTTCCCTTGTACATAAGATGTGTACTGTATATGATATATTGAACGATGTTTACAGTGTTGTTATCTTCTCCATAAGGGTTTGTAGTCATAACTCGCCGGTCAAATGGTTCGAGCCGTCAATGGAGGGTAAGACCTTCGTTGGAAGTATTCATATCCACCGTAATTGCTCGTCTGAAATATTGTGAGTCAAAGCACTCATAAGTGTTGTTGTTCTCACTTTTACATTTGGCGTGCATGTGAATACCTTGGTCCTGTGTCCTTTTCAATTTTTGTATATGTTGCAATGCTCATAGGACTTTGTCTTTTATATTCTATACATGATCACAGCAACGTTACTTTTCCGGTGTGGCGGTCGTAAAAAATCTCCGCGTGTATGTGTAACATTAGTTTGGGGTGGGAAGTGAGTGAAAATCCAACAGTTTTTTACACGTTTCTTTTATATATATATATATATATATATATATATATATATATATATATATATATATATATATATATATATATGCCTCATGTACGTTCTATAAACAAACATATTATGATAATTAATAACGAGATTTAAGCATCACATTTTAAACCATACAACAATGACAACAATCGATAACAATAATGTAACTACAATTTTCATCAACCCGACCTGTCTGGGGTTCGAACCAGGGACCTTGACAATGAGTGGCAAACGCTCTACCAACTGAGCTAAGCGAGCTGTTAGCTGCTAATTGATTCTTATACAATAGTAAAATATCATTACTCATGACAGTTTATTAACTTTACAATAACCAACTGCCTAAATAATATTTATCTTAAATGTGTTTTAGAAATAAATACCTTTAGAAACCTGCAACACAATATTCATAATACTTACAAGGACTATGGGTCCCATGACTCTCTATCTCTCACCCCTTGTAACATTGCTGTAAGTAAGCAGTTCTGTAAATAAACATGCAATTCTATTAGTATGCAATAACTGTTAGTAATGTAAAGTTTGTCGTCGCCGTAGTCATTCGTTACCATCTAATAAATATTTCTAATGCCAAAACAATATAAAATACCAGTGTTTAAAGAAGACGGATAATGCAACCGCTGAGTCAAAACAATTCAACAACTCGTACCAATTCAAGCAAACCAAAAGCAAACCATGAGAAACGATCCTTACAGGTTGACGACTGGCGGCGGACTGACCAGCGTGGTTCAGAATAGAATCACGTGGTATAAAAAAGGCGCGAAGACCAAATTAACAGACTGCACTAAATTAAAAGCGAAAGTGATTACACTAAATTAAAAATTGCTAAAATACCACTCTGCTACAGATGTGATCTATGTTGTCCTTTTTATTCATCCTATAAGGATTGTTACGTGTATTTCCTCTAATGGACATTGGACTTTGGTTCCTCAATTCCATCTCCGCATGAACAGGATGCTACAACCATTTACTGTTCCTTGGTGTTTTTTTTTCTTGATTCAAAAAGTTAATTTCATTTACTATTAACGTTTTTTGTAGGTCTTCTAATCGAAATAATAACTATCTCTCTTGTAATTACTATTTTTATTATTTTTCAATGACGTCACTACTTTCGACATAATTTGTCAAACAAAACGTCAGCACTTAGACACTTATTAAAATGGATCGGTTTTCTTTTGATTGCTTGCATTCGAGAAACCTATCAGGAAGTGCGAGGTTAGAGTTTTGTAAGCACCCCATTTGGTCCATATTACCGACTGACCGTTCTAAGGCGGTAACTGTCGGGTTTGTTCTTATTGTTAAATGACTCATCACAGATTTGTTCTTACTTTTACATTTGGCGTCCATGTGAATACCTTGGTTCTTTGTCTTTTCAATTTGTGTATATATTGCAATGCTCATAGGACTTTGTCTTCTATATTCTTATCCTGTACGCGGTTATCGATGTGCAAACAATAGTCAAAACAATTCAAATGTAAATCAAACGTACAATATATTGGAAATTGGAAAGCAACTTTTTACATGCAAATAAACACCTCTTTTAAAATATAGATTATATATTGGGACAAAAGTAACATCACAGTCAAACGCATCCGATAATAGAAGGCATTTTGTTAAACAATCCATACTTCCTATATAGTTTTGCATTTTAACATAGGTTATGCTTAAAGGTAAATGCTTATACATGATAGCGGATTCGATCAAAATTTACTAAGTTTGCAATTAACTATACAATCGAACGCCCCCGTGATATGAATCCAAAATTCCTCTCCGACCGCGTGCAGTAGCTTTATATTGAGATGCTGAGATGATACGATTGGCATATGTTATTACATAACCTTATTCTAAGTCGCAGAAGGCTTCCTGCAGGTAACTGTAAATGTGACGACCAAGAAGATGATACATGTACAAGGTCAACGGAACACATGTTCTATTAACAGTTCGCTCTCCTTTTCGACCATTTCCTCTAGTCAATGAGTGATATTCGTTGGTGGCAATGTTCGTTAATAAATCTGCATTTCAAGTATATCTGATTTTAAAACAAAATGAACTTTCAGTCTAAGCAGATAATTAGTGTTAACATTTGAAGCATACATGTACCTGAACACATTTGACGCATATTGTCTTCTTAGACAGACATAATTACTAGTTCTTATTATGCATGCATAACTGACCATCCAGCGCCAATCCTGTGTGCTTCCGAAAAACAGCTCATTAAAAATCTGGACCGTGTCGCAATGAATGCTTCCAGTATTTATATAGGTGGCGTAGGTCGGCTTTTCAGGTCTACTTTCAAGTTAAGTATTACGATACATCCCCGGTATCATTTAAGTTACTTTGCCACGCCCGCCGAAGATTTGTGTGGAAATTTTGATCCAGGACAAACTTGCAGAAAGGTGTGGCAGTGGAGATTTTGCTTAAGATCTGTTTCTGTTGTTAACTGTTCACTTTTATAGTTTTTAGACCTTCACTTTAAATTCTACAACCTTTCCAGGTCGATGGTACAAAAGTTAGACATTATACTTTTATTTGTCTGAGATCACGCTTGACGTTAGCAATTAACCTAAAGCAAGGTCTCAACTGAGCATTGATTCTGCAAATAAGCACACCTTTTAATCTTGGCAATCAACAACGCCCCGCCAGCTGTCAGTCTTGGCAGTTCCCGGCGCCCCCAGGTCAGCTGACAATTTTCACTACAGAGAAAACACTTTAGAACACACTAACCATTGTAAGCGCTTAAACAAAGCCAGTCGAGATTGGATAACCATTTTGAGATATACTTTATTGTTCTAAGTTCTGGATTGAATTCTTTTCTTGACTACTTCCCCATCCTCGTCTGTTTTGAAAAGAGGAAACACGGAAGGAGGTAACATGTCAAACCTTGTTGACAGCTGCGTCGTTAAAGTGCCAATGTATCTTGTCTGAGAAGGCAGAAATTGTAAACAAAGACGCAGGTGATCCGCTTTTTATAACTTTCTATGGTGTTTGATACATAGCTCGTACATATACACGCCCAGATATTCTGCAAATGAATCTTTTGCATTGGTAAATTGCTACATATTCCCGATTTCGATATTTACTAATGGAAGATATGTAATGCATTCTTTGAGTTTTACGATTTACACAAAGCAGTCACGTGTCATCATGTTGCGTTCTGCAAGTAATTACCGTACTTTAAAGACAAACTTGCCTACGCGTGCCTCAATAAAATGCCAGTAAGATATGTATACTTCCTTTTCTTGGAAAATCAGGACAGACTGCAATCGACAGGATTTTGACACAATTTCCGATTATGAACATACAGAGTTTTAACATATGTACAAAAATAGTTTTCCCAGTCGGTCCATATTGCCGACTGACCGTTCCAAGGCGGTAACTGTTGGGTTTGCTCTTTTTGAAAAATGACTCATCACAGATCTGTTCTTACTTTTATGTTTGACTTGCATGTGAATACCTTTGTCCTGTGCCAATTTAAATTTTGGTATATGTTCCAGTGCTCATAGGACTTTGTCATATAATTTATTGTTGTAAGAATATAAGAAAAGCATTAAACATAGTTTTACTCTATAAACTGTGCCAGAATATATGAAAAAGGAAACACAAATATCAACTGGTGATATAGTTTGTATTAAATTTTGCAAAGATTATGATCGACCGAGTCTGTCGCGGTTTATCCTTATCATACTTTTACATGTATCCTTTTCCACAAAATAGATAAATTCATAACCACACAGTATAAATAGTACCAGTACTCAAGTCAGATTCTAGGTCAGACCATACCATTGATAAATGGGTTTGCAAGTTATTTCCAGTGTAATTCAATTATTTTCACAATTCAATATGAATCGTCTCGTTAAATGGACCAAACCACATGTTAATATAGACGAATCCCACGCGGAATTTCGCTCCGGTTAATCTTTAGCGGATAACATTTTTACATTTAAAAGTGTTATAGAAGAGTATATTTCGAGACATCGGTGACGCTTTTTACGTATTGTGTGTGAATGCCATAAGGTTTATGATGGACTACTCCATCATAGAATATTTGCAATACTTGAAACAATGGTCTTTGAAGGAAGGGAAGAAGTATGTTGCACTCTATGAAATTACGCAGCTTCGTTTGTATTACTAACGTCTCGTGCATTGAACATTTTCGGTGCTCAATTGCTACGAGTCGAGGTAACGTCACCAACACTATAATCTTCAATCTCTACGTCAGCTACGTCAGCGAGCTGACTTCATATCTTCGTTCAAACAAACATAACGGTATTTTTATAACTGAAACAAATTCCAATATAGCGTACATACTGTTCGCTGATGACGTAGCATTTTGGTCTGAAATGGCTATTGAATGACATGAGCAATAAAACTGTAGAATTGATTTTTGCAATAATATAAGAATGGTAAATGAGCGAACGACCGAAATATTAATCTTCAGAAAATAGCGATCCTTTGCGCCAAGTTGAACAGTAGGGTTGTCGCGACTGAAAGATAAATGGTAACACTGACTAACAGTGGGTCTCTTGCATACACCAAACTTATCACGGACAAAAGTAAACAAAGAGTTATCAACCCAAGCAAACAAATCTATTAATGTCACGATGTCTTATCAAGGAAAATATGTTTTGATTAGTTTTCATATTGAAGAATATTTCAGATTGTTCGACAATACGGTAACACGTATATTATTTTACATGGCTGCAATTTGGGAACATTACCACTCATCAATAACTTAACAAATCCAAACCCATTTTTCTACATTAATATTATGGGTTTTAATAGACATGCACATGATTGTATATATCCTGTGGTGTGTGGCAGATTCACCTTCTCTGTTTAATAATACATGATCTACTGGTGCAAATTATTCAACAATCCTGTAACTACATGCACGACACATTATCTAATTGTTATCTATTGCTTAAAAATCACCGTGGCGTAGAAAGTGACGTCAGTGATTCTCAAGTTAGAGAACTGCCATTTAAATATGGTTTTGGCTACATTTGGATAAATCACAAGACAGACAAGCATTAGAAATGTTGGCCGTCGTTTCAATAGTGTTAGAACAAAGATTGACCGATACTGAAAACCGGCATGGTTTGTAAGCGTAAATGAATCTTCGCGTCTACGTGTATCTGTAAATTAGTATACCTATTATTCCATTTCGTGTAAAAACAGACAACAAAAAGAAACAACAACAACAACACTTTTTTTATCAATTCGCAATTCCAAGGCGGTAACTGCCGGGTTTGCTCTTTTCGTTAAATGACTCATCACTAATTTGTTCTTACTTTTCGCTTAGCCTGCATGTAAATACCATTGTTCTGTGCCTTTTCGGAGTTTGGATATATGTCGCAATGCTCATTGAACTTTGTCATATATTCTTATTTTGGAAATAAGAAAACACACATTTAACTCCAGAGGAAATAATATGTAAATTTTGTTTGCAAAATCAACAAATATAAGTTGTTGAAAATGAGTTTCGTGTATTTTTGAATGTCTTAGCAACGATTGTTTATACAGGCGGTTTTATGGAGGTAATGATTTTAATAGTTTTCTTATTTCCTAATTAAAGATGAGACTATTCTTAAAAGATTACACATTTGTATGCCTTGTTACGTATGAGTATTTAAAACACGTGTTTTCTGTAAATGTTGATACGAAATTCCTCATTTGTACCTGTGTATCACCACCTTGTATTACAGGCTGGTGGCCTTTTCTTAGAAAATAAACTTCTGTTCTGTTTTATTATACAAAAAATGTTATAAATAGATGTTGTCTTTTGCATAACAACATAAAACAACATTAAAAAGTACAAGACTATTCAGTAAAGAACTATGAGAGACTATAAATAATATTATATACTTTACCCTATAATATACCGTGGAGTATCGTATTTTTGTAAACTAAATATGAACAATGTTTATAACGCTGTAAAACTATGTATGCACGATGATTCGTGACGTTTACAGTGCATTGCGTCACTCATTACCATGAACCTATACAATGTCGTCACTGAGTACTGATAACCTATACCATGGCGTCATTGATTACCAAGAACCTATACAATGACATCAATGATTTCCATAGACTTGGTATTTAACAGCCACATTTTGGAACAATACTAAGGTGTGATAACATAAGTTTTATCTTTTATAAGTAAATAATATAGAAACTACAGTATAAAACAAACCTCTCTTCAATGAAATCCTTTTGTCCGCACTAAACAACGATAATTTCGAAGCGGCATGCATGTTGTCAAGTCCTAGACAATTCGAGTTACAACTACAATTTCCTACATAAACAAAATGAATAAATGTGTGATATTGAGTTAACTTATAGCAAACGCTGTCATTAATTTCTGAAATGTCCATTTAAATCCAGATTAAAGTTTACCCTTATTTCGGTAATACCTAGTTGTTGTCTTTCTATTGTAATCAGTTATATGCTGCCCCAGAACAAGTATTTAGTGTGATAAAATATATCAACACACCTCCATAGTAAACATACTTTAAAATGTATATATTTCTGTCTAGTTCAATACGAACACCAAAACATGATATACACACCATATCCCACTGAGAATTTTCATATATTTAAACACAAGATTGTCCCTTCATGACATTGACTACTCGAGGTCAGTTATTCATGCTTGGGAAGAAGAAGTGCGTGTACAGAACAAATACGTATGTCTAAGAAGACTAAACGCATCCAATTTAGATACATTTATCTAAATACATACATTTATATTCTTATTTGTTTAAACTGGAATTTCATTATATTGTGTAACTCAGATATACATAAAATATGCAGATTTATTAATGATCAACGAATATCACTCATTGACTAGAAGAAAGGGTCGAAATGGGGAGCGAACTGTTATTAGAATGAGTGTTCCACTGACATTGGTTGATCAAACAGGCCGAGATATTTGCGATATCCCGAGTCTTCTGTGGCTCTGAACCAGGGTATGTAATAACATAGGTCTATCGTAGCATCTCACCATCTTGGCCTAAAGCTAGATTCCTCGGAGAGGAATAGCAAACTCGGGATTTTTAGATTAAGATCATAGGGGCGTTAGAGGTAGAGATCTTTCAAACTTAGTTTATTTTGGTCGAGTCCGGCAGCATGTACGAGCATTTATTTGATACCTCACTTAAATTAAAATGAAAAATATATATATAAAGAAGAAATGGAATGTTGAATAAAGTGGCTCATTTATCGAATGTTAGTGACTACAATGAAACTTTTGTTCCAATGTATAATCTATATTTTAGAAGAGATGTATATTAGCAGCAAAATACTTTCCTGCTTTCCAATGTCCATTGCTTTGTACATTTGATTTTTACTGCGGAATATTTTCCCCACTGTTCGCACACATGTAATCGCGTACAGCGTAAACCTTACACCGCTCTAAGAGTGCTTCTATGCGCTTAGATTTTTATAAGAATGAATAAAATTGTCGCAGTGACGGGTTCTCGTACACTATATATTTAGTCATGCAACATATGAAGAGTCCAATAATCATACAAAACAAGGTTTTTGGGTTTTAAAAAGTGGAGTTGTGCGAATTACATGCAAAGCACGGAAGACACTTCGTTTCAATGCACTATTGCCTGAAACAGGTAAATGGTTATAACAGCAGTACTTTTGTAGATGGCAAGGTTACACATGAGACTTACGTGTAAGAATAAAATAATAAATAAGAAACAAAAAAAAAAAATAAAATGATTTAATCTTCATATCATTTAATTTAATATACATTTACTAGCCATGGAAGTGTTCTTTTAGCAAGCATATGTTTGTTCAAGCAAGCTTCAACTGCGTATCCCGATGAGCAATTTGTGTCAGGGATCGAATCCAAAATGAACAAAATAATGACATAGATAAGGGAATATAATAGTCCTGAACGGCCGATGTCATACGCTAAAGCATTGCCGATACATTTATTTATCAAAGTTGTATTAAAACCTGATGTAAATAAAAGGATTCAGCGTTACATCGTTTTTAATAAGTCTCTGTATATGCGTATGTGATGTCTTTGTAACATTTATACAGCGGCCGGTCAAACCCGGATTTGAGAATAACAACACTTACGTCCAAACGCATATTTTATACAATTAAGGAATTCCGAAGAATTATTTAGATACTTGTCAACAAACATGGCAGAAAATATGCAAAGTCCATCTGAACAAAATGTGAGATCTTTTTAAACACGTTATTTTCACAGTTGTCTACTTTTGAGGTAATGCTTAAGACAGTAAACTGAGGATACCAAGAATAACCAGACCAGACATTCTACATTGTTAGTGAATACTTCAGAATAAATACCAAGTTTAGCTATTGTTTGCTGTTGTTTTTTAAATCTTAATTTACAAAAAATACCATCTAGTTCCGATTGTATCGCTATTGTAGTTGATGTTGTTTCTATTAAAACAATCTGTTGAGGTCAATGCTGACCCAACAACAAGAGACTTATTACACAAAACTTTACACAGGCTTGATGAGTTGACAATTATAGTAGTACTCGAGACCCTGTCTTGCTTATTTTTTTCCTGGACGAGATTAAATGACAACGAAAGTCAGATCATTTTTATCATAGGTAATTCTTTTATCTCTGTTGTCATCATCAAACACCACATTATCTTTTTTTTACGTACACTACCGTGTCATTTAGAATAGTTTCATTTGAATTTGCTAGAAAAATGTATTACATTTATATTATATAAAATATAAGGCACCAGCAAATTATGTAATATATAAGTATTGAATTCAATTTTGTCGATATACATTCTTTATGAACGCAGGTCGCGTGCAAGAAAACCCAAGAAGCGCTCACCTGTTGATAATTTTTATGTATAATTCTCCCATCATTTAAATTACTGTGATATCCTGATGTTGTGATTGGGATTTGCCGGCATGTTTGCCGATACTGCGCAGCGACATTTCTATCATTACAGCACAGGGGCACTTATGATGTGCCCAGGGACTGAACCCGGCCGGTCCATTATACTGACACCGACGAGTCAGGCGTAATGCTGTCCCCGTAGCCCCGAGTGTTAGGAGGGAAGCCACTACTACCAACTTTAAAGTCTTTGGTATGGCCCGGCCGGGTTTCGAACCCACGACCTCCCGATCCGCAAGCCGACGCTCTACCATCTGAGCTATTGCGGCCGGTCCTGATGTTGGTAGACGATAAGGACACGAGAAAAGGGATCATATCAGATAGAATTTATAACAGTCGAGTAAATACAAATAAAACAACGTAAATGCTTATTTGACACTAGAACTTATTTTCATTGCGTTATTCTTCGCCTTATGTTTATTTTAAAGATGTTTCTCGTACCTTTTCATATTACAAAAAATCACTTTTTTATAAAGAATAAAAACAATGCATTATAAACTCAGTTATTTACTCCCGATAAATGGGCTTACTGTTAGTTGTCTCACTTTGCTATATTTCTTCAGGGAGAACTATCCCTTTCTTAACAAGATTTAAGGATCCAATTTGCCCGTCCTTTGACGATTGACCTCTAAACCAAAATTACTGGCTTTTCTCTTTGCGTGTTAAGTCTTGTGGCAGTGCTTTTGTCACATGTATTTGTGTTTGAAACTCTGTCTAAAGGTCTCCCAATTTTTTTTATGTATCTACTAATTCTCATCTTCTCATAGTTTCTTTATCTTTAAGATTAAGGGAATAACAAATTCTCCAACAACGCAACCTATGAACCTATACATAATTTTGGTTTAGTTCGTAAAATAAATACATATACACAACTTAATAAAGAAACAATCATAGAAGTATGTTGGTTTAAACGTTTTCCTTACAACAAAATGCCCAAATCATACTAAACAATTTCCATTTTAAGGTACATATTTTTTCAACATGCAGAATGACCTAGATTTTAAGTCAATAGCCATAAAAATCGCACAGAAAAGCTAGAAAAAATGTCCTAGATACAATTTACTATGGCATGGTTTTATCTAAAATTGATAAAGAATTTTGGATACATGTATATTCAGTGACTATTACATCAAGCATATTACATGTCTCCTTAATCCGATTTAGGGTTTAATGTCGGACGTTAAATCATTTTCGGTATAATTATTTTTTTGAAAAGTCCTTTTGTAACATACGACATGCACGGAAGTACTACGATAACTTTGAACATGGTTGAGTTTCAAAGGCATAATTCCACATTTTTTAGTAGACAAATGCCATGATCCATATTTCTTATGTACAGTAGGTTGTTGAGAGATAAGGGGCTCGAAAGTTTGAAAAGCGTTGGGATGCTTTTGATTGTTCGACCCTAGAACAATAATATGTAAAGGACAATGTGCTTACATACATGTATTAAGTAGTGATCAGGAAGTACATGCGTTTTCTGTGATATTAAATAATGTTAAAAATAACTATTATTGTTAGGATTTTTGTGTTCTCGAATATCTCATATACGCTCTTAGTTACGTGCATTACCGACGATGCTTCGTCTACCAAGAATTACCCCTCTACCTCAATCACTCTAAAGATGACCACTGTAGTCGTCGACTGAGATTAGCCGGCATCTTTGCCGAAACTGCACAACGACATATCTATAATTATAGCACAGGGACGCTTATGAGGTGGCCAGGGACTGAACCCGGCTCAGTTATACGAGTCAGGCGTTATGCTGTCCCATTAGCTCCTAGCGTTAGGAGGGAAGCCACTACTACCAACTTTAAAGTCTTTGGTTTGACCCGCCCAGGGTTTGAACCCATGACCTCCCGGTCCGCAAGCCGACGCTCTACCACCTGAGCTATTGCGGCCGATGTAGTGGTCGGAACTGTGAGGTAAATTCAAATCTAGTTGTGTATTTTAATTAACATTTCAAACACGAACAGTTTCCTGCACGAATAACTACTGAGTATGTTTGAGGGTGAGATTTACAAAGACTTTAATACTAAAATGGTCACAAGATTTATTAGCAAATTTCGATTTATGATTTACAGAAAAGTGAACTATAAATCAGCGGCAATTCAATAGCATTAAATTTTATTAGTCTCTGAACTGGAATAAACTACATCGATGGGTCTACCGACGACTATTCTAACGAGTTTTTTCATATTTTACAGGAGAAGGTAACACAATCTAATAATTTATTCTGTAGAATGCTGATGTTTTTAAATGTGTATCAACTAAACACTATTTTATTGCATTTGGTGTCTAGAGATACTGAATCCTAGTTAAATAGATGTATTTAATTACAAGTTTCAGTAGAAATAATAGATTTGACTCTGATTGAAGTGTGAAAAGTGTTACATTAACATACCGATTGTATGTGTTCTGGCGGCTCCAATTCTAATTCCAAGCATATTTATAAAAAAACATATCTATTAATTTTCAAATTGTCACAACGCGCATACATTTTAAATGATTTATTGGTTCTTTAATCAATGTCAGTAAGTAAAGTGAAGCATCATTCCCACTGAGTGATCTTATTTTTCAGTGAAGGTACTGGTTGTCCAATGATATGGTTAGACCTGCCTCGGACATATGATGCTTTATACACCACTCGGTGAACTGTTGTCGTAACCACTTCACAAATCAAGGACCAACAGTGGCACAGAGGGGCCTCTAATAAATCTAAGACCGTTGAAAGCTGGTCATGGAAATATATTGACTGTTGAAGAAGATCTGATTGAAAACATAAATAAACTGTACATTAAGGGTGTCTTTTAGCAATTGATAATGTAGACACGTTTGCAAAGAAAGGCAACGATAGAGCCGTAATGATGGTTGTTAAGATCTGTTTGTTTACCAATTATATTGATAACCCGTTTGTTTGGTTCTTCTAATATTTTCTTAAATAAGGTTAATAACAATCATCCTAATTACAAAATCATATACTGCTCTTTGTTTAGCTGGCTTAAATTAAGTTAATAGCTGATTGTTTTTATATTTCCTTTGCCAACAGGATTACACCAAAACATTTTGGAACATTGTTTCTGAATTTATCATCATTCATATTCACTAAATTAGGCTTCACCTTATATTTATGTACACCGTTTCCAAGCGTTGAAGACGCACCCTGTTTTTAATAAAACTTTATAACACATTTGACTGCTGTGAAAAGAAGGGAGGGATGCTGAAGGTGATAAATCATAACTCACTTCAAAATTATCGTATGGATTTCTTGCACTTTCGAGGAGCGCTGCGAAATTATTAGCTATCGCTCGATGCCGTGAAGGGGAATATTAAGTGAAAACAACATGTATATATATTGCACGGCAATTATTGGAGTGTCGTCTAATGGATCCTATCTGTCAGTTTATACACTGTATTCGTTTCAATTTTATGCAATGAATTTGACACGTTTAAGAATCGTCTCTTTAAAAGAAGATTTTAACTTTAACTACGATACAGTAAAAACAGAGAAAATCAATAGCTACATTGTTAGCGTGACAGTTGCCAAGTAATTTTCATCATGAAAATTGCCCAATTATCTTCTATATGAACATAGGAAAATGTAAACAGAGTCACAAGCTTTTTGGTAGTATCATTTTCTCTTTATAACTACAATCTAACAAGCTTATTTTTTGTGTGACTGCTTACGTACATTATAACCGGACCGTGTCGCTTTGTTTACAAACATGGTTCCTATGATATCTGTTAATGCTAAATCGATTAAAACCCTGTATCATTTGATATCTGCTATGTCAAACGTGTTCGATACGTTTATGGCGTGAATGCATTCGTTAAAACAGAGAACAATATCTTAATAACACTGGACAAGTATATCGTCGAGCAACAGAAAATAATATTGC